>JAQQSJ010001206.1:0-14276 GCA_028644305.1 Xerus rutilus | reverse complement strand
AGAAAAATTATGATTGTAACAATTTTTTTTCTATTTGCCTCAACAAATGTTTTCAGTGAATAGTGTGTACAGCTTCTGAAAATTTGTATTTTTCTGTTATGTTTGATAACATGTATTAAAATGCAACTTTTGAGAAAAAAAAAAAGAGATCTAAACCAATCCTATTCCCCCCATTCACAACAGGGTTCCTTCTCAAACTTGTCTGCCCAGGAAACACCATTTTAATATTCCTTTACATATGAATGGTTATGTTTATTGATTTTACTCTTTCATCCTCCTTTTTCTCTCTAAATTTCTTAGACAAATTTTTTAAAAATCTGGGCTATTATTTCAGTCCAGATTCTTACAGGCTCACGGCTAAGCTACTGTAATAGGCTTTGCTGACCAGCTATTCTCATTTTTCTATATGACCCTTTGGTTAGCAAGCACTGTGTTTATACATGCTTACCCTACTTAAAAAATATTCCATTGATTATTACATCAAGCATACGTTATATAAAATATTCTCTCTCAGTTTCACAAATTCAGTAATTTGTTACTGGTAGGAAACAAGGAAAGATCTATTAGGAACTTTTAAAAATACTGAACGGGACAGATTTAAATACTTCCAAATTTGATACCATTTCATGCACAATTAAGTCCTTCCATTCCCTAATTAGACTGTAGACTCCTTAAAGATAAGAAATACTTCTTAGGACTCTAGTGCAGCACTTAACACAGTTTCAATATAGCTAGCTAACAGCTAATAACCCTGAACTCTAAGCATTTTTGTTTTGTTGACATAATCTAAGTAATTCAGATGAATTCAAATAAAATAACATTTTTAGTGTTATTAATTTTTCTAGGCTATTGATTCTATTCAAAATTGCAATCATATGGAGACCTTTAAATAAAATACTGCTTCCAGGGATCTGCTCTGGAAGTTTCTGATTTATTGAATCCTTCAAAAACACTTGATAAGAATTTCCATAGGGATGTATGATGTATTTTTGTAAGGGTACAAGAGATTCTAAGACTCAGCCAGTTTAGAGATTTGCTAACTTATACACCTTTTCTTTTTATCACATAATTAATTACTACTAATAAATGTCTTTCAAATAAAGACAAGTGCTTTTCTTGTACATGGAATAGGGATCTGAAGATTATGAAACATATTTCTTGTAGATTTTGCAAATACCCTAATGGATCACTAGGAACATCTAAATATTAATGCATTATCATAAAAGTATTATCTCATTGTATTTTGGGTGTCTCTAGGAATGAAAAAATATGATTAATCCTAATTGCTTAGGCTAAAAAGTTATTAATCATGACGAAAATTCTGGCCCAAGGCAGAATATATATGTAAGTAAAAATATTTGAAGCCATTTGAAAATGCTTGAACTATTTTTGCAGGAGGAATATATCTGAATCCTTTGGAGAGTCATTTAGAGCTTGAGAAGAATTTCTTTTTCTTTATTCTACATTGGTTATCGTGTATTCTAATAGATTTTAGGATTTAGATAGCTTAAAAATAATGGCAAATCAGTCAAGTTGGGAAATGTTAACTCATTCTCCAATGGTAAAGAAGCAAAAAAAAAAAAAAAATAATCCCTTGTCTTTCTTAGCAAAGCTATAGCTCTTCTGATCTTGGATATCTTCATTTAAAAGTCTATCTTTTTTAAAGGGTGTAGGAAGTTAGGGGATATTATGACATCTTTACACTCATCAAAAGTCCCGGAGTGCCCATGGGTGCATCTCCTGACCCCAAAGGCACACACACACTAAATCACAAAGCTTTGTTTCCCTAGTAGGGAGGAAATATAAACAGTGATTGGCTTGGTGCAGTATATTAGGGCAACAATAGAGAATGGCAGGGAGTGGACAGCGCCGGTCCTGTCTAAAGAGGAAGAATAAATAATTCCAATTAACTGTTGCAGATTTATTAATTTTTAAAAAATATATTTGGAATATGAAATTTTGTATAAACACACTCAATTTTAAAACCTTTGCCACTTAACCAATTTTTACTCCCAATGCAGAAAAAACAGCATGTTTTCTGGCAGAATTTGGTCACTGGATTCCAATTTTTAATCCACTATATTGCATTCTTCTGTATCCTTGAAATTGTCTAAATGTTCAAAAGATCTTTTTGCAGTTTTTCACAGATCTTGTAGTCATTCTTATAAACTGATCCTTTAGGTAAGTTGTGAGTAGTAGAGTATTTCCTTCTTGAGATGGAGCTAGGATGTAGGACTTGCGTGTACTAAAAACACATAGGACCTAGAATGTTCAACTTTCTGAAACCTCATCTGGACGCATATATTGTAACCAGTAGCATTTGGCCAAAAGTTTATACTTGTTGATTCTATCAATAACATCAACATGCTTATACTGGTTTGCTAAAATGTTTATACCTGTCATATCTTAAGGAGGTCATGTCTAAGTTAATGAATGAATAGAAATATTTGGGTTCAAAATAAGAATTCTCAATTTAGATTGAGTCTTACCTTGATAAAGAAAATCAGATAAAACCAGTATTTGAAATGTATGTTTAAAGATATCTCTAAGTATAGTTATCAAAAAAAATAACATTATCTATGATTTAAAAAATAAAGGAAGTTTTATCCCCCATTATGACACATAAAAGCAAAGTGAAACTAAGAAGAAAGTACAGGATATAGAACTTAATCCAGATTAGGAAAAACTATTAATGATTGTTTAAATTATATATATATATTTGCCATGGTGAGTATCAAACCTGGTGCCCTCCACATTCAAGCAAGCCCTCTACCACTGAGCTACACCTTCAGGCCATGTTTTTTTTTTCTTTTCATTTTTTAAAACTCTTTTATGTAGTCAGCATACAGATAGGTTTTTTTGAGAACTTTTAGAAATTTATAAATTGTCAAAGATTAGGAAAATGAAGTCTATATATCAAATACTTATTCATCATTCACAAACAGAATATGTCACTGGGGACAAATGAGGCCAAAATTTTCTCTGATTATGTGTGTTGGGAACAACTACTATGACCTGTATAGTTCATCAAAATTTTGAACTTCCAGATGTTTCTGTACAATACATATGCCAGTGAATTTTTATCATGTTTTCTTTTTCTTATATTTAGACTAATGAGTAAAGATGATATTTGCAAGTAGTAGTGTGATCCATCCAATATCTGTGAATGATTTAAATTGATTATGTACATGTGTGCATGTTGTTGAGGGAATGTGAATGTGACCTACACAAAGTACATGTTTTTAACCAAGTGAACAAAAACAAAGTATATTTTGTCTTTTTAATATTTCCAGATTGATCCTTTATTTTTTATTCTGTTTGAAAAATTTTCTTCTATCATGTTTATAGTAATATAAAAAGTCCATTAATTTTGTCCATAAGTGTTTAATTCTGCATAATCCTATAATGAACATCAGAATCACATATTTACAAGGCATCTGTGTTCATAGAAACATTAACTTTTTATTATATTTATTTCTTTTGCATGTAACTTTTAGCCAAGTTAGTGAAGATTTCTCTAAGTCTTTGAAAATTCAGTGTCTACTATTTGATCATTATTGCAATTTGATAGTGAATCAAAATAGCAAGAATTATGTCAGATAGTTTTTGGACATTTGATTAGTGTTTAATGTAGCATCTAACAATACAAAATATAGGGCAATAACTATATAATTGTAGAGATCTGTATAAATTAAGTGCCACAAACAGTAATACATCTTGTACCGTTATCTTTGCAATCCATATGCTTAAACAGAACCCTAAGTTTCTAATTATGTTCCTGTATGACATCCATCTACACAATTTAAGGGATCTTGATTTTGTAGGAAAGATAATATATTCTGGAACTGATCTTTCCTGAAGGCTTTAATTATGTGCCAGGGCTAATTTTAGGCATCAATGGGGCTCTCACAAATGCTGCTGTCAGGTGAGGCATAGCACGTGCTCAGTCAGGTAGATTTCTACCATAGCTAAGTATTTATTAACTGAACAAGTTTAACTCTATGCAGCATGGGAACAGATACATTTGTCAATAGCATCTAGGGAACCAGATGGTTTGAGATAGATACTGTGTTCCTTTAATTAGTTGCTAGTTAGTTGGGTTGAAAAATGCCCTTTTAATAGGTCAATAAAATAGTAGGTTTACCATTTAAAGCAATTTAATTTTTTTTCCCTTTTGAGAAAGAATGGGTGCTAAAACTTACCAAGTTCAAACTACTCTGACATAAGGAAGTGATTCCCACTCATGGAATTGTTTACAAACTCTGAAACATATAACAGAGAAAAAACATATGGGTAAGAGGAAAGGAATTTTCTCCGTAGTATACATTTATATCTATATAAATGGTGATATTTCTTTTCTCTTTCAGGAAGGTTTTAATGAGCAAAAAATTAGTCTTGACAAACCTGATGGTGTTAAGTAAGCATAGAATTAAGTCAACGAAATATATTATCTCCCTGATCTTTTCTGTTCTTAATTTTCTAAGTTTCAGAAGTCAGAAGTCAAACTGGATTTTGGCAGTTGTTTTTTTTTTTTTTTGAAGCTTATAAATAGAAATCTTTCCATTGTGTCATATATGCATTAACTACATTGTAAAGTTAATTAAGCAATAGCTGGGAATTTCATGGGGATTAATGACTAACAGGGAGGAGTGGATGGCTCAAGGTACAGCCAAGGGCCATTAACATCCACTGGCCATTAATTCCCAGAAAATGCCCAGCATTGAAGTCATTATTGCTATTATGAACTGAAAATGGAAAAGAAATATAGGCATATGGATTTTTTTAAGGGTGATGCAATTTTAATTGATATGTACAAGGCATTCATGGAGAACTTAATTCTTGTACATGAGCCAATCACATTGCAGGTCTCATCTCTCCTGGTTCCATTTGAGTTATAATTAAGCCATAACAATTGTAGACCCAGGCATTTCCTGGGGATTAATGAATGGCTGGGTGGAGTTAATTGCCTGAAGTATAGTCTCAGGCCATTAACCTCAGTTGGTCACTAATCTTCAGGAATTTAACTAAGGTCATTTTTATGTGATAAGAAAAATGTATTTAATTATTTTAATATTAATTCTAGAGAGCATTTTTGTTTTCTTGGTACATATCCAATAATTGTAAAGATCTATAGTCTTTCTATAAGTCCATTTAAAAGTTACCTCATTTTGAATGTAAACATGTAATGAGTGGAGAACATAACCTATGATGCTTAAGCTTCTTTGATGAGAACTGCATGTTCAAATGACAATATAAATGTATGAAAGGCTTTGTTTTCCTAGATATGTCAGTCCATACATTTCATACACTATTTTGTATGTGTCTTGTTGATTCTTATCTTTATTAAAATATTTTTTTTACCTTGACTCAATCTGGAAAATGATTGCCTTTGTCCTTGTGTAGATTCTGTGTATTTCTATGCAATATATGTATTATAGTAGCAATGGCCCTTATTATTTATGATGAAAATGTATTTTTAATAAAAATTTTCCTTATGTTTCTCTTGGTAGTATATTATGTTCTATTAATAGTACCAATCCTTTGTTTTTATTAATGTGTCACTAATTTTTGCTATAGTTAAAAAGTCAAAAATTAAATGGGATTTTTCAAAGTGAAGAAGACAATTATTAATGAAAATTATAAGGCTACCACTTCAAATCCTATTTCACAATGAAGATATTACACAAAGAAACTAAAAGGCATCAAGTTATAAAAATTAGGTTTAATTTCATGAATGTCAACACATCATTTGCTAGTGCCAAGACAGAGAATTGTTTTGATTAGGTATTTTTCTGAATTCTAATGCTAATGTTTGACTGGTTTCAAAGAACACAAGTTAAAAATTAAAAAATGCTAATGTGAAATTTGAACATATATCTGAAAACAAAATCCCCAAGCATCCTAAATATGTCAGATACTGATCTCATTTTTGGTTAAAATAACTGACATATTTATATTTTTGGGGATATGCACATAATGTTAATGAAATTCACCATGTCATAATAAATATGTTTCAAAATCCTGCATGTGTTTATATTTTTACTAAAAAAATTCTTGAGAGCATGACCATTATCTACTTTTATACCTTTGCATTAATGTTGATAAAAAAGGATAGAATATGTATCATCAGATGTTTTCATTAGTAAAGAGCACCAAGGAAAACAGTGTGTGTGTGCATACATAGATAACCTTTTATAAAAACAGCTTCCAATGAAGAATGAAAGCAATAATTATATGCTCGAAATATAGTCTTATTGAAGTTATTTAGATAATAACTTTCTTTATTTTTTATGTATGTAATTATATTCATTGAACAAAATAATCTGAATGTATTTATCACCATACATTCACTAAAGAATTTAACATCAGAAGTCTAAATTAACAAAAGTTAGCATATTTGTAAACACCAAAAAAATTCATAATTGTGATTGGAATGAGCTCTTTTTCAGTATCTTTCATAATAAATGACGGCTGTACGGAATAAATCACCAGTTATTTCTGTACTGTAATAATAGTTCGTTTTCTTATATTTACTCTGTTATGAATAATCTATATTTTTATCTTATTTGTGTCAAAGATACAGCTATTTATTTGAGTAAATAGATGAAACAAAGCTGAGAAATTACTTATTCAGACTTCTAATACTATAGGTCTTAGAGGCAAGATGGAAGCATAGGTTTTCTTTTTTACAAATCTGATAGCTTTACCGTAGTATCTGAGCTTCATAGCTGGAACATAATACATTTGATCACTGTAAAGGTATGTGAGTTAAATTAGCATGCCTTTTTTCATTGCTTATGGTATATTATTTTTGCACATAAAAACATAAACCATACCATCTTCATTAGTATTTAAAAGTAACATCTTATAAAATCATTTCTAATATTAAACATAGGCAGTTAATTTTCTTTATTACAGAACAATATATATGAAATTACATGTTATGGAGTTTTAAAATGAATTTAATTGAAAATTAATTTAATGACTATATTGTAGTTAGTGCTATTATAAATTTTCAAAAATTTCAATAAAATTAAACTCCTTTCGTAGCAATTTGGTCTGTTTCTTTGAAAACTCATCATTTTAAAATAAAATTCATTGCTCTTGTTTAGGCATCCACATTTCAGTAAAGATATAGATTATCTTGTTTGGGTACACTGCATCAATCTCCTACCCAGTTTTTTATTTAATCTTAATATATTGTATTATATTTCAGAGCCTCATGTTTTCATGAGACCTATTTTTAGATTGCACATGATTTACATTATCTTTACTATTTGTTACTGAATCTCTAATATATGTATATTTTGTTTCTTCTTATAAGTGCTTGCTAAAATTGGTGTTTTTTTTTTAAGTAGCACTAAAAGAAAGGGCTTGAAAATGTCTCTATGTGCAACATTTGCATACAACAAAGAATATTTGTTCTTTTACAGAAAGTATAATCAGAACCACTGTGAAATGTAGACCAGGGTCAGGATGTCTGTATAATCCAAGTTTTATGTCTTCTTTGGAATGTTAATAGTTTTGAATGTTCATATTGCTAGGGTGATAATGGAAAGGAAGTAGCACATGAATTTGTATATTCAAGAAAAATCAAGTTTGCCAAAATGAGAAAATTCTAAATAGTAGGAAGAAAACATAACTTTCTAAACTATAATTCAAAAGCAGAAACTTCTAGATGGTGAATCAATAAAAGACAAGATTCTACTTCTCTATATAGTCTTTTTAGAGAAATTTAGATACTTCATGAAAATTATTATCTACCAAGATAGTCTAATCCTAAGCACAGCACAATGTTTTTCAAAGTTCACCTGCTTCATTAACCTCTGTGAAATGAGTTGCCTTCATTCTTTGGTGGAAAAGAGAAAAGCACAAATTAAGCAAAATGTTATACCTGCAGGGAGAAGTCTACTTGCCTTCAAGATGATGGGCATTCTGAGTTATAAAGGTCTTGTGTTATCCATAACTTTGATTCTGTAAATTAAATGTGGATGAAATAAAATGAGTCTAGGAATCAGAATGAATCTTTTTTATTTCTTTAAAAACCTGTATGCACAATAGATTGTTCATGTAAATCAAACTCTAGAAAAAATACTTGGAAGCAAACTTATTTGTAAATTTCACATGTTCTAGGGCTAAAACAATGCAGATATTTGCATCCCTTTTTTTGGTTCATGATCTCTCAGTCCATCTGATTTAATTATGGAGGAGACTAGCTCAATTAGACACTGGAATACCTTGCAACACTGCCTTTTAAAAGTTGATTCTCTTTTACAAAGCAAAGCACTATATAACAGCAGCTGTGAAAAATAAAAGAGGACTGGAAGAAAACATGTTTAAAATGATCCAAAGACAATAAGAAATTGTATCTATTTCAAAACAAAGATAATATTCACTTTCAGATTACCAAGGATTCCCAATTTTCTTTTAAAAGTATACTAGAAGGTCATTCAGTTTAATAAATGTCTTAAAATCAGTCACTGATGACTGCAGAAGTTACTTTTGACTGTTCCTTCCCATAAAATATTTGAAGTCTAAATAAAAGGAAAGATTTTATATGGAGATCCTGAATGCTGTTGAACTTTGCTACATTTCCAGGACCTTTTGGGTACTTTCTATATTTTACAATGCTAGCTTCTGTGCAAATCAAATTTACTTGTAAAAAATGTATTTTGTATATATTCAGATTGTATATAAAGCATATAATTTATTAAAAATTTGTTTTGAATTTGCTTCAAAACCACCTTTCAAAATTGTCAGTAGTGAGCACTCTTCTAGTTACAAAGTAATATTTATACTAATAAGAGAGATGTGAAATTTCAGATGTAACTCTGTGGATAGAGAGTGGAAAGAACTATGTAGATAGAAGAATGAAACTAGATCCCCCTCTCTCTAGCTGCACAAAGATCAACTCAAAGTGGACTAAAGACCTAGGAATTAGACCAAAAATACTGTAACTACTGGAAAAGAACATAGGGTCAACACTCTAACATACTGGCTCAGGCACTGACTTTCTCCTTAATAAAACTTATAGAGCTCTAGAAATAAAACCAAGAGTTGATGAGAGGGATCACTTTAAATAAAAAGCTTCTGGACAGCAAAAGAAACAACAGCATGAAGAATGTGCCTACAGAATGAGATAAAAATCTTTGCCAATTACTCTTCTGATTGGGGATTAATGTCCAGAAGATATAAAGAACTCAAAAAACTTATCACACACACACACAAAAACCCCACAACCCAATCAATACTTGGACAAATGATCTGTCAGCTGTTCCTTGAAAGAAATACAAATGGCCAAGGGAAATGCAAATCAAAACTACCTTGAGATTTCATTTTGGTTAGAATGGCACTCATCAAAAATACAAATAACAGTAACTTCTGGTGAAGATGTAGGGGAAAAGGTACACTTACACATTGTTGGTGGGCCTACAAATTAGTATGACCACTTTGGAAAGCAGTATAAAGATTCTTGAAAAGACTAGCAATAGAACAGCCATATGACCCAGCTATTCCACTCCTTCATATTTATCTAAAAGCCTACTCTAGTGACATGTACATACTAGTGTTTACAGCAGCCCAATTCACAATAGCCAAGTTATGAAATCACCCTGGGTGCCCATCAACAGATGAATGATAACGAAAATGTGGTGCATCGACACAATGAAGTTTTACTCAGCCACAAAGAATGAAATTATCGCATTTGCTGGTAAATGGATGGAACTTGAGAACATCATACAAAATGAGATAAGCCAGACTCAGAAAGTCAAGCATTGTGTAATTTCTGTCATTTGTGGAAGGTAGAAGAAATAAATTAAAAAGGGGGGATAAAAATTTATAAAAACAGTGGAGTAGGGAAGGGGATCAAGGGAGAAGGGGTGAGGGAGGGGAACAACTGATGAAAGCAATTGAGCAAACGATGCGGTACGCATGTATGAATACATCACAATGAATTCTACTTTTATGTATAACTGTAATCTACCAATTAAAAACAATAAATAAAAAGAACCGCAAAGTAGGGGAAAAGGATCAGGGAAAGGGAAGAGGAAAGGTTAAGGGGAAGTACTGGAAATTGAGAATGAGCAAACTATGTTATATGTGTTTATGCTTATGTCAGAATGAACCACATGCATACCACAGTAATGCACTAACAAAAACATAAAAAATAGAACTAGAGAGCATGCTCAGGAGAGTATTGCAGTGAAACTAGTAAGAGGAATGAGAAGTAGAGGGAAGGAGAAATAGTAGAGATGCCATTAAATACCTGTTCCATCTGTTCCTAGGAATGTATTTGATAGTTCACTATGTGAAAGTAACTGTCCTGAGAGCTGAGGTCTAACAATAAACAAGGTATGGATTTCAATTTTTATGACAAAATATAGTACATGGGCTAAAATGAATATGCATGTGAAGAGAGAACACAGAAGCTGGCTATGTCTTTCAGCTGGGGGACAGGTAGGAAAAGCTTTTTTTTTGTAAGATATTAAAAGTTTTCCAGAAGGATTTATTAGCTCAAATTATTCCAAGTAATGGTAATAGAAGAAACTAGAAAATATGGATTTGGGAAGCTATTAGCTCGATATTCTCAGAACATAACATTCTTAGGAACACACTGAAAGAAAAATGAGGGATGTGGGGCTGGGATTGTAGCTCAGCGGAAGAGCGCTTGCCTCGCATGCGTGAGGCCCTGGGTTCGATCCTCAGCACCACATACAAAGCAATAAAATAAAGACATTGTGTCCATCAACAACTAAAAAAATAAAATAAAAAAAAAAGAAAAATGAGGGATGTAATAAAAGGAGAGTGTCTAGAAGGTAGACTAGAATGCCTTTGTGATCAAATACAGGAGCATAACCCTTCGAGCAATGGGGAGACTTGATTTTAAGTTGCAGAGGAACTTGTAGGTTGTCGAGAACTTTATAAAAATTCTGTTTATGTTTGGCTAAATTTGAGAATATGAATTTTAAAAAATTGTATGGTGGGTGAGAACTATGCACAAGTATTTCTGTATGGAATAATGTGTTTTTTCCTTCATCTTGAGAGAGCAGCCCTGGCTTTGCTGATTTCTGAAGTTCTGATAATAATTGTTTCCATTTAAATGAATAAGTTAGAGTTATTTTTTAGGCTGTTATGATTTGACAAGATAAATATCTTGATTCCTGTATTTGGTAAATCTTCCTTGAGGGATAAAGTTGACCAAAGAATGATAAACCTTAATTTCTGGATTAGTAGGCATGGGTATTCAGAAGAGTGTTGTTTACTTTTCTGGTACAGTTTTGGGGAGAAGGTAAGATTAGGCTACTCTACAGGTGTGGGGCATAGTTGTTAGGGTTCTTCTACTAAGAATCCTGCTTATGTAGTGATGTATTGGGTCATAGTTCAAACTTAATCTTGACACCTATGAGGATAAGAAAACTCAAAATGTCTCCTGGGGAAGGAAAGTCATGTTGGATAGTTAATACATCTATTGGTAGCCCCATCTGCATTGAGAAAAAATACGTGTAATCCTGAAGAGTCCATGCCACTCGTGAGACCTAAAGGGGAAGAATCCTTCAAACCAGTTCTCTTTACATCCAATAATTATTCCTTTAAACTCTTCTATGCCATTCATTTTTCTTTAGTTTTAGGGAACTTGGATGATCTGTGTGGGGTTGGGGGAGTGTTTTTACCTGTTGCCTAGCATATGAATACAATGCTTCTTTGGGAAGCATCTTAGGAAAGGGAGGTGATAAGACCTGGCCATCCAGTATGAGAGCCAAAGTGCAGTGTTATCCTCCTCTCCAGCCTGACCTGCCTGTGAGTAGTCAGAGGCTTTTACCTGTGACTTATCATTTGAGGCAGGAACAAAAACGGGAATGTTCAGTAGCTATTTTTCAAGGTATTTGCAATGAATTCAGGACTGTAGAGATGAGGTAGTAAATAAGTGTTCACAAGATAGTCGTGTCCCAGGACAACTGCAACAATGAGGGAACTAAGCAGAGAACTCTGGTGGGAATTTGGGGCTCACCTTTTGCAGTTACTTGGTTGACTCTTCAAACTTACTTTTGATCCAGTATCATTCTAGTAACTTCTCTTCTGCCCAAGTTGACCAGGGCAGTTTCCATCCTTTATAATCCAAATCCTGATTGTACAATATGCTAGATGGTTTGAAATATACAATCTATAAATTATTTCTATTAGATGATAAATTATTTCTATGCATGAGTGAAGAAAGTGATCAGATTAGATTTGTGATTGGATCTCTTCAACAATATGGATGGTGGACCATAATGGTTAAAGATAGGGATGACTGTAATGAAAAGGATGTTGTGATTGTTTAGATGGGAGAGAATGAGGAACTGAACTCATGTGGTAGTGAGTCATCTCCTGTTACTCAGGTCATAGGAGAATTAAGGAAACAGCCTTTGGGGATTATTTCAGATGTAAAGAGTGAGGGAGTGAAAGAGGTCAAAGGTACTCCCAGTAGTTATTTTTTGGCTGACTTTAGCATGTAGGCAAAAGAAGAGATCTCAGTGAGCACAGGGAGCAAAAAGTGGAAATGGGTAGAAGTTAAAGCACAGCAGTGGAGGTATTCTAGAAGCCAGGAGAGGACAGAGCATTGTGAAAAGGGAATGACTCATTGTCAACAGAAGTCAAGAAGAATTTAAACTAGAAACTAAGCACAGGGTTTGACAGTTTGGAGGTTATGGGTGGACTGAGGACAGTGCGGTTGAAATGGTACGGTTAAAAGCCACCTTTCAGAGGACTGATTTGGAGGTGACAAACTTGATAGAAGGAATGGAGTTTCCTCTTCTGAAGAGCTTGGCTGAGAGAGTGAGAAGAGAGCCCATGGAATTGGCAGTGTGGCAAATAAAACACTTCCTAGAGTGTTTTATTCAAAATTCAAGGAAACCAGAAAATAAGTGGAGCAAAGTCATGATTTGAGACCAGTACATTCTTTGAATCACTGTTTTCTCATCTGTAAAGCTGGAATTGCAGTAACCATATCACAGGGTGCTTGAGGGGAGAGGTAAGACATCTGAGCTTGGTCTTTATGTTGAGACTGCACTTTCTTGGTGTCCCTCTTGGATGCTATCGTAGCAGTTGACATTTGCTATTTCTCTGGTTCCTCCTTAAATTCTAATCTCTTTGAGGCATGTAATATGTGTTGTATTCACAGTTGCATTTCTAGCTCTTGGAATATCAGATCCACATATAGATTGGATTTATTGAAATTTTAAAAATGAATAAATGAATGCATACCCTGGTGGGAAGGTAGTAAATATTAATCTTTAAAGTGCTTCAGCTCTTCACAGACCTCATTTGAAACATTAGTTTTCATTTGTCTCACCTCTCCATTTTGTGTTTCTTTCCTGTGGAAGGAAAGTTTGCCAAAGTCAATTATGCATTCTGATAAGGATTTAAAAGTGTTTTTCATGAGATAAAACATAAAAGTTATTTTTCATTTATTCTAACCTTAAGGGAAATAGGGACGGAAGAAGATATTCGGTATATAGAAATATTACGATATATAATTAGGTTATGTTTTATATTATGAATTACAGCTTTAAACAGAATGTTTAATGCTGTTATAATCCCTTGCTTCCCTCTCCCAATCAAAGCAAACCAAGTATTACTGACACGCTACTATCCTTATCACTAAGGAATCAGAGAATTATAAGACATATCAAGAGATCATCTAACTTAGCAATTGCCTTCATCCCTATGCTATTTTAAAAAATGCTTAAGAGCAATTGTTTTGCAAACATGAATAATAGTGAAGATTTTAAAAGGAAAATAATATGAAAAGTGGCTATTCCATCTCTCTCTCATTATTTTAATTTCCAGTGTTTTAAATTACTTTAAACATAGGATAATTTAAAAAGTTGATTACAAACTCATTATAGTATAGCTCTATCCAACTGTAAAAATAAAAAAGTAAATTAATACAAATGAAATAATAAAACCAATAAAAATGTAAAGAAAATCATCACTTTGAAGCAATAGTGTTATTTTTCTGAAACCAAATACACTCCTCACAATATGACTATGGTCCTAAGTGTCATAGGTCCAGGCTTTGCAGCTCACCATGCTGTGTTTCTGTCTGCTCTAAGATTCTTCCACCTATTTTCCAAACAAAACTCTACACCTACTTATAACGTGCACTTTGACTGTCATTTAACTTTCACTTGGTTTAATTAATCTGTGGCACAGATCCTCCTGTTTTCTTTTCACATTAGAATAGTTTATTTACTTACTATAGTAAATGAAGTTCTACACAGTGGTAGTGTGGGTGC
>JAQQSJ010001205.1:0-14277 GCA_028644305.1 Xerus rutilus | reverse complement strand
AACGCCTAATAGGAGAAAAGATAGGCCCAAATCTTCATCATGTTGGATTAGGACCATACTTCCTTAACAAGACTCCTATAGCACAAGAAGTAAAATCAAGAATCAACAAATGGGATGGATTCAAACTAAAAAGATTCTTCTCAGCAAAAGAAATAATCAATGAAGTGAACAGACAGCCGACATTCTGGGAACAAATCTTTGCCACACACACATCCGGTAGAGCACTCATCTCAAGGATATATAAAGAACTCAAAACGCTTAACACCAAATAATCTAACAACCCAATCAATAAATGGGCCAAAGGGCTGAACACAAATTTCACAGAAGAAGATATACAATCCATCAACAGACATATGAAAAAATGTTCAACATCTCTAGCAATCAGAGAAATGCAAATCAAAACTACCCTAAAATTTCATCTCACACCAGTCAGAATGGCAATTATTAAGAATACAAACAACAATAAGTGTTGGCGAGGTTGTGGGGAAAAAGGCACTCTCATACATTGCTGGTGGAACTGCAAATTGGTACAAACAATCTGGAAAGCAGTATGGAGATTCCTTAGAAAACTTGGAATGAAACCACCATTTGAGCCTGCTCTCCCACTCCTCAGTCTATTCCCAGAAGACTTTAAAATAGCAAACTACAGTGCTGCAGCCACTTCAATGTTTATAGCAGCTCAATTCACAATAGCTAAACTGTGGAACCAACCTAGATGCCCTTCGATAGATGACTGCATAAAGAAACTGTGGTATATATACACAATGGAATATTACTCATCAATAAAAGAGAATAAAATTATGGCATTTGCAGGTAAATGGATGGAGTTGGAGAATATCATGCTAAGTGAAGTAAGCCAATCTCAGAGAACCAAATGCCAAATGTATTCGTTGATAGGTGGATGCTGATCCATAATGTGGGGAAGGTCATGGGAACAATGAAGAAACTGTTCACAGGGGCATAAGTGGGGAGGGAGCATGGGGACAGTAAAGGTGGTGGAGTATGATGGTCATCATAGCCCTAACTTTATGTATGACTGCATATATGTTGTGATTCTATGCAACTTACAACTAGAGAATTGATATGTTATCCTCTATCTATGTACAG
Source organism: Xerus rutilus (assembly GCA_028644305.1). Classification (NCBI taxonomy): domain Eukaryota; kingdom Metazoa; phylum Chordata; class Mammalia; order Rodentia; family Sciuridae; genus Xerus; species Xerus rutilus. The sequence continues at coordinate 13,170 of JAQQSJ010001205.1, read as the reverse complement.
TGAATTAAATTGCACTCTGTTATCATGTAAGCCTAAATAGAACAAATAAATAAATTAAATATGAAAAAAAAAACACAAAATAGGGCTGGGGATGTGGCTCAGTGGTCAAATACCCATGATTCAATCTCCAGTACCAAAAAAAAAAAAGTATATTTTCTCAATTCATTCTCACAAACACCTCTTGTGGCCAATTGCATTATTATTCCCTTTCTAAATTGGGAAGAAAATGAGACTGAAATAGGTCTTACTTGACCAATATCTCATAATTAGAAATAGGCCACATTAAGATTTGAGTCCATGTTCGTCTAACTTCAAAGCCCATCTCCAGGTAATTCATCTTGCTGACTATCCCCACTTAGTTCCACTTTTGAGATTTTTGCTTTTCACCTCATGTCCAAACTGTTGCAACAGCTTGATAATCGAGCTTTGGCATTCTCCCCACTCCAATCTATGCCAGAGACACCCACAGGTCCTTGGCGCTTTCTCTTGGTCCCCTGTCTGAGCAGAAGCCAACCATGATAATACTGAAATCAGCCCAAGGTCTTAATGTCAGTTCGTTCTGGTACCTTGGGATGTACTCATTCCTTTACATTCTTTCCAACATCAGAATTTATTCAGGAGCCCCCAAAAGAGCTGCAGTTCTCTGAGATGTTTTATGTAGTATGGACAAGGGACAAATGGCCACTCTGTGGAATAATGAATCATTTTCCTCCATAAAAGGAATTCCTTGTGAGAAGATAATTCAGGTTTTATCACACTCATTCTTGCAGCAGTTTCTTGTGTGATTTATTATGCAATTTTACCATCTGAAAGCGTGGATAGGCAAGGTTTAGGTGGAGAAGCACACAGAATCTGGGACTACAGCAGATGGTTCGAACCAGCTCTCAGTATTGCTGCTTCAAGCTTACAACAAAGCATGCCGCCAAGGGAGGAGGCGCACACTTGTAATCCCAGCAACTTGGGAAGCTGAGGCAGAGGATGGCAAGTTCGAGACCAATCTTAACAATTTAGCAAGGCCCTAAGGACTTGTCTCAAAAAAAGAACTGGGGATGTGGCTCAGTGGTTAAGCAATCCCTGGGCTTAATCCCCATGCAAAAAAAAAAAAAAAAAAGCACGCAGCATTCAACAGTAAGCAACAGTTCCAGTTTTCCATGGCTAATTATAGGTGTAGGCTTCTTTACAGAAGAAAAGCCTCCTCAAGAAGCTTGTGGGAGAAAAGTAACTAAAGAATAGCCACAAAAGCATTTGTGATGCTTTAAAAACACTTTTAATTGACCACATTAAAATTTCAAATTTTCAGGAGAGAAAAAATCACCTATTAGGCTACTTAGTACAACTTCTAGTAATATCTTTGCATGTTTTCTTTGTGTGTGTGTATGTGTGTGTGTGTTTCTCAATGAAAAAATAATGGCCACAACTACAAATGATCAGTTCATAAAAGGAGAAATATTAAGTGGCCAATACACATACTTTACTGGTAATTAAGAAAATAAACATTGAAACAATAAAACATCATTTGCTGGCAAAAATTCAGGACACTGAAAATCTTTTCTGGGTAGAGGCAGTTCTATATTCCATTCATTGGAGTATATTATGGAAAAAATTGGGGGGTGGAGATCAGGCTATTAAAACTCTACTTTAAATATAATCCTAGGGAAATATTCATCCCAGTACGCAGAGACATATGTACAGCAGTGTTCATTGAATCATTCTTTTGAGAATTAAAAAAAAAAATAGAAACCATCGAAATCTGCACCAGGAGAAGAGCAGTTAAAAAAATTACAACAAATTCATTTTGGAGAATTCAATAGATGTTTAAAAATATGAAACAATGTTAACAATAGCAGTGTCCTTTAGAGGAAAGATTTCCAATATATATCATTAAATAATTATAGCATATTGTAGAACAATAGGTTTCATATAATCTCATTATGAAAAGTGACACATGGAAATGCATGTGAGAATGTGAGAAGGGAGATGCACTGCGGCATTAAGAATGATTACAACTTGAAATGAGTGAGAGAGTCAGAGAAAGGGATTATTACATTTGTTAATTTTTTGAACATTTTAATGAGATTATATACATGTATTTGAATGTTATAATGTGATTATATACCTGTTTGTTGTATAAATATTAAATGTTGAAATAAATAATTACAATATTCATTTAAATGTAGATATCATCAGATTCATTCAGCCTCGTACCCAATGAGTTTCTCTGCTTTTAATAACCAATATTTTAATAATGTATTATATTCAATCCGGTGAATCTGCGGCTTTACATCCATGCATACTAATATCCCTAAAGCTACATTTTTTTCATTGTTATCATCACTATCGATAATGCTGCAGTACATGTCTCTTTTAAAGATACAGTTTTAAGTTTTTTGGTGTTTTTTTTTTTTTAAATAAATTTCTAGGCTAGAGACTTGGGATAGGATTACTTGTGAAAGGTTAAGAATCTGAATGAATTGAAGGCTCCTCCCAAAACCCCACTGCCAGTGGCCTGCCAGCAAGGGCTTTGCCTTATTTTGTCATTGTTTCCCTGTATTCCTTTATCTCATGTACTTTGATCTTAAATTAAGGGGGGTGGGAATGGGGAACATAGGAGAAATGGAGGAACTCTGTATGGGGAAGGGGGGAGGTGGGGGGAGGGAAAGAGGAAGGAGTGTAGTAAAGATGGTTGAATGAGATGGTCATCACTACCCTCGGTGCATGTATGCAGACACAAATGGTGTGACTCTATCTGGTTGGCAACCAGAGAAATGGAAAAATTGAGCACTATATATGTATTATGACTTGAAATGCATTTAAATAAATTAATTTTTTTAAAAAAAGAACTTAATGAACAATCTATCTGCCATCTTGAGTTGGAGCCCAGCTCCAACACAGTAAGGTGAAGCAAAGTGGCAGGACGATGGCTTGTTTTTATTCTAATGTGCCAGCAGAGACTGGGACATCAATAGCTGCTTGCTATTCCAGAGTGCAGTCTCCAGTTGGTGAGGATAGTGCTGCAGAACATCTTTCCCCAGAAGGCAATGAAGTTGCTCAGCCAGCCCTGCCTTTTGTAGAAGAAAAACCTGATGAAGATTGAGCAGCCCCAGGAAAGCCATGATTTGTTTTTAGAACAAGGTGCATCCTGAGCTATACGAACTCAATCTGGTGTAAGCCTGTATTGATGCAGTCCAAGACAAACATATTCCCTTTTTTGTTGTTGCTGTTCATATGCTTATTTCTCCCTGGGTACCTGATAACTTTAAAATAATATATGAATTCCTAAAGCCTTTCCATTAGTTCATTCTCTGAAATGTTTATAATTAAGAAATAGTTGAGGTGAGACAACATATTGAGAGTTTTAGGAAATGGATTTTCATGATACAGTAGTGTATATCACTAGCTCAAGATGTTTATATCACAGTGCCCTGTATCAGAAATGACTGATCGGTCAAAAGTGTTAAAAGAGAATATTCTTTGTCTACTCACAGAGAAAGATAAGGGTAGGTATTAAATCTGTGGCAGTGAGCACTATTTGATCCTGGCCCCCTTGAGTCATCTCCCTGAGGGCTCTCTTCACCTTTGCTGCCCCAGCCACACACAGAATCCACTTCAATACCTCTACTCTTTTAACCACCACCTATTCTTTTGTTCTGTCCCTAGAGTCGCCCTCCAGAAGATATATATCCTTGTTCTTCCTTGAACTCTGGGGAAAACCCAGGAATGTTTAAAGGAAATGCTTTAATCAATTTATCAGACAATGCTTACAGAATTAGAAAGGGCATTGACCCACAAGTAATGATTACATTTAGTAACAAGTAACAATTACATATAGGTCATTTAGAATTTAAATTTTGTGATTAGCACTTTAGGAAGAAAAGCTTACTTAATTCTCCCAACAAACCCACAAAACAAAATTACTGCTTCTTCCCATTTGTGGTAAAATGAATTTTCCAGAAATGACCACAGCAGTATTCATGGTCCCACGTGCTTATCTAGAGCCAAAGGTGGAGTCTGTTTCTCCTCTTCTCGAAATTGGAAATGGCCTTTGTGGCTCCACCAGTGAATAGATGTGCCTACAATGAAGCTGCCTCCAGAGCTATGTCATGAAAAGCACAATGGTTTTCCTCCTCCATCCCACCTAGAGACTCTCCATTGCAACTCAGCCACCATTTTGTGAGATGGAGTATCATTTAGGAGAGACCACATGGAGGTGTTCCAGACCAAACATTAGTCCCTTCAAAGGTCCCGTGCACACCAGCATCAACTACTGCATACATAAGGGAACAAGCATTCACGTCATTTCCCAACTTTGTCCATCCCTTTTCACCCCTCACCCTGAAGAGGACATTGGCCATTTCTGAAGACATTTTTAGTTATTGCAACTAGAAAGAGAGTGCTACTGGCATCTAGTGGGTAGAAGCTGGGATGCTGCTAAGTATCCTACGGTACACAGGCCTCCAACCCACTGAGGGCGAGAAACCCTGTTTCATTTGACTCCAGCCTCCAGCCTTTGATCCACACCAGCTGATGCTAAGTGGAGCAGAGACAAGCTGTTCCTGCCAAATCCTGCCCAAATTGCAGTTTCATAAGGTGATTTGTTTTGCAGCAATAAATAATTGGAACACTGTCAAATAAGCAGAAGAACTGAGTCATACCCTCAGGTCTTTGTGACTCTGAAGCTCATGTATCTTCTCATGCTGCCTCAAAGGGACACAGGGACAAAGAAAGAGCAAAATGGCTTTAGCCAAAGTAAGAGTGAGACTGGGGTAAGAAAGAAGAAAGCAAAGGTGACTTACCAAACCCCATGCCTTCCCTCTCTGGAAAAGTTGGGGAGAGAACTGTTTCCTCCACAAGTTCCTGGTGAATGTGCCTCAGATTTGCTCTGTCTGAGGGTTTCCAATACTCACCTAGTGACCTCTAACATCTGAGAGACTTAAAGAGGCCCATCTTTCCCTAATATGCTGTGGAGAGATTAAGTTTCTCAATGGTATTGTGATATCCTCCTTTAGAAAGAACTGATCCACCAGACTTTCTTCTCAAACCATGTCATACCTTCCTTTATCCATAAGAATCTTTTTAAGAAACAACCCATTTCCATAGCACCTCACTATTTCAAAGTGGGATAAAATATCTAATTTCACTTCTAGGCATCTGTCCTAAGAAAATAAGCTTCAAATTAGACAAAGATGTATGTACAAAACTCTTCTTGCTAGGTTATTTGTAAGATTCAAAATTGGAAGAAAAAACATTAAGGTCTGACACAAGGTAAGGGAAACATAAATTATAGTATAAATCTAGAGAAGAACATAGGGTAACATAAATGAGCTGCTCTATTTTGGGCCCTCCTTCTAATCTTACTTGGTATATACCTTCCCTACACAGCTGATTTACTCCTGTGGCCACGATGACCATTCATGTTTCTTACCACTAGATCTCACTCCCAAGTCCAGACCCACGTATTTCAATGCCTGCTGTACACCTCTGCACTGCTGATGTTCAGGGTGTGTTCAAAGGCCATCATCTTTCAAATTTTCCTTCCCTGTATTCTCTGACACTACCATCTACTCAGAAATCAAGCAGGACACATGGGAAGTATCAGTGATTAATTCATCCCTTTCCTGCCTGTTCATATCTGTTTCTCAGTGGACAAATGCAAGCTGCACTGAGAGGGGTCCAAGAAAACAGATGGGGACTGGGGACTAGTTCACTCACTATCTGGTGGGGATAGAGAATAATATCCTCTTTGGTCAGTGAAGTGTGAGTATTCATTGGATAATCCCTAGCACAAGGTGGCAGGTCAATTGATAAATATTTCACGGGTGATGGTCTGGTGAAATGTCCTGGTAAAGAAGGATGCTGACACAATTCATTGGCTTCAGGGCACTTTCCTGAGACATGGGCTTTATCATCCTGGTAAAGACCACAGGAAATATGACAAACTCACTGCTAGGGTGGCTATTAGACACATGAAAAAAAAGAATGGCCCAAATCCAGTCACGTTGAAACATCTGAGTTTCCTGGCAGGTGACAGAAAAAGAATCAAAAAAAAGCTGAGGGAAGTGGACATGTTGCAGTGGATACATTATGAAAGATGAGAAAACCAACCAACAGACAATATTCTAATGTGGACCTGTCATCCACCAAAACCATTAAGATCTGCCACTGACTCGAGCCAGCATGACTCAGTGTTTAGTGGTGGCTGTTGTCTACAAGGCAGTGCTACCGGTAGAACACAGAATTGGGCTTTTTTTTAAAATTATTTTTTAGTTATAAATAAACACAATATTTTTATTTATTTTTATGTGGTGCTGAGGATTAAACCCAGTACTTCACACATGTGAGGCAAGCGTTCTACCACTGAACTACAATTCCAGTCCAAGAACTGGGCTCTTTTATAGCCCTGATGATGGTAGTGCCCCAAAGTAATAGAGACCAAGTGGCCATAAGTGGCTGGAGTCTACAATCTTTGCTAATGACCAGAAAAGTCGAAGATTACCAGTAGTCAGTTGGTTCTTTTAATCTAGAAACTTAGGTCTTCAGTACTGGAAAATTTTTTTCATACATTCTTTGCTAATTTATTTCTTCCTATACTACTTATTCTTTTTTCAGAACTGATTAATTCAATGGTTCCCCTCCCACCATTTCTGATTGATCTTTAAAAATTCTTCTTCCTATACTTTCATCTGTTCCATCAGGGTATATGTGTGTGTGTGTGTTTGACCTTTTGTATCACTTCCTCATTTTCCAATCTTTTCATTGATTTGTTATTGTTGTTTTTCTCATTCTCGTTTTTTTAATTTCTAAGATTTCTTTCTTGGTCTGGTTGTTCTTTTTGTATGCTACCTTATTATTTCACTGATGCAATGTTCTCCCTGAGGATATAAATTACAGAATAGTTTTGTTGTTCTTGTTGTCTTTTAAGCACCGCCTCCCTTCTTCCTTCTGAAGATTTCATTTGTTTTCTGTTTGCTTTGGTCTCTCTATTTCAAATTTGGAGATTTTCTCAATTTTCTACTTACTGTTGGTGTACTATGTATATCTAAGAGAAAGTTTCCAAGAAGCTGGTTGGAGATTTTCTGAGAAAAGGAGAAAGGGTGGGAATATGAGTTTTAAATTAGTAGGCTCTGTTTTAGAGACATTAGGCAAAAAGATGCCTTTTTAGATAGTGGAGCCTAAATATAACTGAGATTGAGGCACCATCTCAATTTCCCAAGAAAATAATCATCTTGCTCTCAACCTGGGGTAGGTAAATGACTGTTTTTAAGAGATATTTTGTGTGACCCATGATTCAGGATATAGATTTCCCCCAAACTTGCTGTTCTCAACCTTATTCCACTTTCTTCTGTCCCTGGACTTCATTTCACTGTTACCTAAGTTATAACTTCCTCCCCTCTTGAGTTAATTACTATTCCTCTATTTGTTCTGTCTTCCAAACCTTTGCATCTCCCGTCTGCTTTTGTCCTCTCTCCTGATCCATTTGTACTTATAGATCTGTCTTTTTAGAGTTTTTCACTGATATCTAGTAGGGTTTCCACAGGAGAAGAGAGAAATTCATCTGCTCAGTCACACTCATCTTTTTCTCCTTAGTTTAAATGCTACTTTCTTCATACATAAAATTTCATACTAAAATTTGCATAACATTGGCAATATTTTGAGGCATTCTAATCTATTCTACTGTGTTCTCTAATTATATACCAGTACCAGAATTCAAATTATCATGAATCTGAAATATATTTTATATCTGGCTGTTTAATTTCTAATTATAATTCTTTTTCACAATATCAAGATTTTCTTGGCTGCTCTAACACTAGTTTAATTTTAAAATCAAATTTGTGATCAATTTGACAAAACTGACTTTTTTTCTCCTCGTCTCCATATTTAAGGACTTGTTAGGAGTCTCTATTCAGTAAAGTTTTATCTTTTCTTCCATATCAATACTGATTAATTCTCAATGCTATTTACAGGTATTTCATATTTGCATTTTATTTTATTTTTTTAAGGTTGACTTTTTTATTGTAACTTTATTTTGATTTATTAATTTGTATGTGGTGCTGAGGATCAAACCCAGTGCCTCACCCACACTAGGCGAGTGCTCTACCGCTGAGCTACAACCCCAGCCCTTGCATTTTATTTTGAAAAGAATGTTTTAAAATTATTTTTCTAATGTTTTTCTAGATAAAACAAGAAACTACTGAATTTCATAAAATTTGTCATAACTTGAGATTTTACCTGTTCCTAAGTTTTCCTAATAGTTTTCCTCTTGAGTCACTTAGGTTTTCTAGGCATGTAGTCAGATCATCTTCAAATGATGAAAATAATTATCTGGCTTCCAAGAATTATTTTAATTCATTTTTCCTAATTATTACATAGTTACTCCTTGAAGTGTAACATTAAATAATGGTGGTAATAATGGACATTATTATCTTGCTATAGATTATCATAGGGATATTTTTAGTGTTTTATTACTAAGAATAAATGTGCCTGCACTGTTGGTGAGAAAGTAAATTAGTACACATATTATGAAAAACAGTATGGATGTTCCTCAAAAATTTAAAAATAGAACTACTGTATGATCTAGCAATCCCACTCCTTGGTATATATCCAAATGAAACAAAATCAGTATGTTGAAGAGACATCTGCACTCCCTTGTTCACTGCAAGACTACTTACAAAACCAAGAAATGGAAACAACCTAAGTGTCCATCACATGAGGAATGGATAAAGAACATGTGGTACATATACACAATGGAATACCATTTAGCCATAAAAAAAGAGTGACATCCTGTCATTTGTGTTAAGAGGGACAGGACTAAAGGATGTAAAGGGAGAAGAAAGACAAATGACATGTGATTTCACTCATGAAATCTTACAAAGTTGATCTTATTTTATTAATATGTGTGATTTTTATGTTGTTATATAGCAATTGATAATAAATTTAATTTAAAAATATGCCCTGTTGGTTTCAAGCAAATAACTTTTATCATCTTAAGAAAGTAATAACACACCACTGAGTGCTTTTAGAGAACCCTCCTTCCACCAACCAGTGAGCTCTTGACCCTTCTCTTTCCCTTCCCCTCTCCATATCCGGTCAACACCAAGGCTTCACGATTCTACCCCTAAATAACTCTCAATCCACTCTACATTTCCTATTTGGCCGCCACTGCTGTTACCACCTCTCTTCTGTTATCATGCCACCTTTTAAAAATTTGTCACCTGCACTGAGTCCTTCTAGTTCATTCCGTACTGTCACTCCTGTAAATGATCTGGTCCTGTTCATGTCTCCAGCTTTATCTCTAACCACCAGCTACACTCCAGTCATGTTGCAGTTTCCCTCAACCAGAGGTCTTTACCCTTTTCTGCTGGTGAATTCTTCTTCTTCCAATAAGCCTTCCCAAACTCACAAGCTGCGAGAAGTGCCCCTGCACTTTGCCTCCCTCCCTCAGCACCCATAATTCCCCCAGTACAGCCCTTTTACTCTGTTACAATTCCTTAGTCAGGCCTCTGTCTTCTCCATCACAATATTAACTACCTGAAACCTGAAACATGAGCTTTCTCTTTCACTATTTTATGTCTAGTACCCCTAGGACACCTGGAATTCAATAAATATTTCTTAAATAAATGGATGTTCAGTGAAGATATAAATATTGGATAATATCAAATATCTTTCGACATCTACAAAGATGATAGGTGCATCTTTTTCTCAGAAATATTCACTGTTGGTATTTAAAACATTTTTTAAAAAGTCTCATCATCCTTATATGTCTGGGATAAAACCTGATTTGCTCTGGTATATAATTGCCTCCTAATACACTACTAAATTCACTTAGCTAATATTTAGTAGAAGACTTGGGATCTATCCATCCTTCACAAATTGTTTTCTGTTTACTATCTTTGCCAGATTTTAATTACTATCATTATAAATACGAGGAGAACTTTATTTTCTGGATTTAAATGAGAATTGTTATTTAATGCTATAACCTCAAAATCTAGTAGAGCAAGCACTCCAATAATATTTGTTAAATAAATAAATAAATTGAATGGGAAAGCTTTCCTTATTTTTTTCTGTGAGTTATAACAGTATATACCTTGATAATTCATAAAGTTAAGTGACTGATATCTCACATGCTATAAACTTGAAGTCTTTTACAGAGCAGGAAGGAAGGAGAGGGTGTTTGATGAGTGCCTCTAATCTCCTTGCCTTTTTGATCTGTTCATATTTTCTAATTTATTTTATTTAATTCTTATATGTCTGGTATTCATGAAAATCATCCAGTCTAAATTGTAGGGTTTTTTCTTCATTTTTATTTAGGGGGTTACTGAGGATTGAACTCAGGGGCACTCAACCACTGAGCCACATCCCCAGCCCTATTTTGTATTTTATTTAGAGACAGGATCTCACTGAGTTGCTGAGGCTGGCTTTGAACTCGCAATCCTCCTGTCTCAGCCTCCCAAGCTTCTGGGATTACAGGCATGTGCCACCATGTCTGGCTGTATTCTTCATTTTTAAACAGTTTTCTTTGAAAAATACCAACACAATGTAAAAATCAATTTTCCATATATATACATTGCTCATCCAATCCCAGCCTCAGAAATAATCACATTTGCTGTTAATTCATTGAACATGTTCATTTTTTCATTATCTATTCACTCACATAGTCATATATTAATGATCTTTTACTTTGTGGCTTATGGAGGAAAGTCTCCCTACATCAAGGCTACAAAAATATTCCCCCTTTTTTTTAATATTTCACAGGTTTTAAAAATACTTAGATATTTAATTCCTCTGGAATTTGCTTTTATGTAGTGTAAGGCAGTGATCTAACCTAATCACCTTTCTAATGAATTGCCAATTTTCCAATGCCATTTCTATACTAATTCCATTCTTTACTGGAATTTATGACACTTTCTTCACTTTAGTAGCTGTATAGTCACCTATTTGTTCATTGCATGAGTTATGTTTGACATAATAGCAGTGTTGCCGATCTTAAAATGGCAGAAAATCTCTCTCTAATATTAATGGAATATTAATATCTCTAATATTAATGGAAATGCCCTTAGAATACCCTTGCTTTACTCCTCTGGAACCAGATCACCTGGGTTTGAATCAGTAGTGTGCTGCTTGAACAGGCAAATTGTGCACATCTCTTCCCAACTCCACACACAGTGTCAGTGAACTGACCAAGGCAGTACAAATACTACAGAAAAGGGCTTTGGCAGGGAGGCCAGCGGGAGGAAAGCTGTTTCTCAAATACTGCCAAGCGTTTGCCAACAGGCCTGCTTTCAATCTTTGTTCTGTTATTTACTAGATAACCCTGGGCAAATTATCTATCTGTACCTTAATTTCTTTATCTGAACACAAGGATAATAACAACTCCCTCATAGTTTGCTATGTGGATTAAAGAAATTAAAGCTTGAAAAACAATTAAAATAGCATCAGATATGCTACCATTATAATTTTCTTTTTATAATTTATAATTTTCTATTGTATCCTGATTGTTCCTTTCTCTCTGACCTCCCTAGTCTTGTTTCCTAACTTGCACTGTATGCTTATTTCATTTATTTTAATTCTTTCTGACTTTACAATAGCCTTTGAGACTATAAATTTAATTCTGAACTTATTTTGACCACAATCTATATTTTTCTGTGTAGCTTATTCATCTCCATTTTATTTTACAGCCTTTGAATTGCAGATGTATTCAAAGTAATGTAGGCACAGGATAAATATTAGAGTTCTGAAAGATTTATAAAGAAACTTAACCAGTTTATACCCTACCCATCTCCACTCAACTGTCACTAACTTATGATAGCCATTTAAATCAATTTTGTTTTATTACCTCTAGTGACACTATCTCTAAGATCACTGTATTTCTATTTTAATATTCACATAATTCAGTTATCAACATTAAGTTTTTTATTTGATAAATAAGGATTTAACATGCTCCAATTACCTCTCCTTCTATTTGCTCACCAAAGTTATATCACTATTTTCAATTTCCATTTACACCAACATTCTTAAGCTGGCACTTCTTTCTGATAACAATATATACAACTTTTACCTAGTGTCATTGAATGACAATAACACTTATTATCCATCTTCCTTTGTCCTTCCAAATCCCAAACAATATTGTCTCTATCTTGGCTTTTACATTGTCATTTTTGAATAACATGTTTATTTTCTTTTTAATCTTAGTTCCTCTATGCTTTGCCTATAACTTATAAGATCCTAAAAGTTGAAAACCAATCAATGGTGATTACACTTCAGATAACTAGGCAAATTTTCAGTAGTTTTCTTAAGTTTCAATGTCAGTTCTCCTATGCCACTCAAAGTACAATATTCCTGGGCTGAATTCAGATTTATTGCTCCTGTTTACACTCTACTGAATGACCCAAGTCATGCCACAACTTTGACTGCTACCTTCTAGGATCATGCCTTTCTTGCATAGTTGTACTTGTTTTGCTTTCTTGGGCTCTAATTGCATTTACCTCTGAGCTTTTATCATATACAATATTCCAAGCTCTCTGTTGTACTTTATGTTCCTTTGGATTCTAAGTTGTTGCTTTTGTTTGTTTGTTTCAAACATTTTATCCATTTTATCTGCATTTTATTCCACATATAGAACTGTATTTCCCCCTCAATAATCCCTGGCCTCCTATTCTAGTTCATTCCATGACACATACTCTTTTTTTTTTCTCAAAAGTTGCATTTTAATACATGTTATCAAACACAACAGAAAAAAAGCGAATTTTCAGAAGCTGTACACACTGTTCACTGAAAACATTTGTTGAGGCAAATAGAAAAAAAATTGTTACAATCATAATTTTTCTAACTTTGCACAAAATTATAAGCAGATTATATTCTTCATATTAAACACCTTTATATGAACTTTCAATGAACAGTATATATATATATATGTATATTTATATATTTTTTTATCAACCATCTTTACTATACCCATTCCCCTTTCCTGCCCCCCACCTCCCCCATGTCGTGTCCAGTGTTTCTCTATTTCTCTTATGTTTCCCATTCCCACCTCCCTTATTCATCAGCATCCACTAATCAGAGAGACCATTCGGCATTTGGTTTTTTGGGATTGGCTTACTTCACTTAGCATAATGCTTTCCAGTTCCATCCATTTGCCTGCAAATGCCATAATTTTATTCTCTTTTATTGCTG
>JAQQSJ010001204.1:0-14278 GCA_028644305.1 Xerus rutilus | reverse complement strand
TGACCTAAATAGTGATAACTTTCATTCCATTATCTTCTTAGAAGCATTACACATATTATCCAAGATAAAGATTTTTATTTCCCATTATGGAATTGTCATGTATTACTTGATACTATAGTATAGTCATGGTTTTTTACCCAACTTAATGGAACTACCTTCAGTTTTGTTTTGGTAGGTTCTGCTCTGTCCAACTTCCAAAGATTGAAATAACCAAATAATCATTATTGGATCTTTTTCTCTTATCTATTTACATTCTGCCACTAAGGGTTCTTATCCACTCCAGTGACATAAAATATCATACGAGGTTGATGAGTCAAAATTTTTATCTACAGTTTTGACCTCTTGTCAGGGTCCTAGACCTACAGATGCAACTTCCACCTCTGTATCTCCACTTAGCCATCTATCAGACACCACACACTAGTCTCTAAAACAATACCCTTAACTTTCACAATAATTCTACCAGTTTAACTGAATACTGTTTAACCAAATAACTCATTTTGTTTTATGGTATTGTTAAGCCTTTTTTCTGTTATTTTGACATATGTACCAAATCTGCCCATATTTTTTTCATTTTGATGAAATATAGGATTGAAAATAGAATTGTACCTCAATTGGACTATTGAAATTGCCTCTTAAACAATCATTCTTTTTTGTTGCTTTCCCTATTTGCTTACAACCCTTTTATTTCCTCAGAGATGCTAGTGTGAACTTTAAAGTTGAAAAATATATCATAATGAGTCCCCTATATTTATTCTTTCTGAAACTCTCCAGCACAAACAATCTCATGAATGATTTCAGAAGCAGATTACAGTTCTATCTTTTCTGCTTTAGGATTGAGTGTTCTCTTTCATGTTTTGAGAATGTTCTCATAACATATCTGTTTGTACCCTAAAGACTGTTAATTTCTTCCTCAAGCCACCATCGTCTTCCTTATAGCCCAAAATTTTCAGGAAAAGTGGAGGAGTTAGATTGGGAGAAAACCAATCCTGTCTCTCTCTGCAGTAGCCAGGGTTATTCAGAAAAAAAACACCAATGCTATAAACAGAGATAGAAAGATAAGCAGCATATGTGTGTGTGTGTGTGTGTGTGTGTGTGTGTGTGAGTGCACGCACCTGTGCTTAGGTTTATGTGATAGATAGATAGATACAGGTATAGATTAGATAGAAAGAGTAAATTTTGTTTTAAGGAATTGGCTCATGCAATTATGGAAGTGGACCAGTCTCAAGATGTTGAGGGTAAATCAAGGGTAAGGGGCAAAGGGAAAGCCCAGGAGAGGCAACAATTTAGTTTCTGTCTGAAGTACGGCAGGTTCAAGACCAAGGAAAGGTTAATATTTAACTAGATCTATAGCCTGGAAAGCAATGACTAAAAGCTGTTTTTTAAATAAGCTTGGTAATAGATATTCAATTCACTTGAACTCCTTATTTACTATGGGATAGTGATTTTGCTAAGTACAAGGTAGGCCACCATGAGGACTTCAAAGTGAATAAAAATTATTTTTTGTTCTTCAATGAAGTAGAACATAACAAAAAAATTGAGGAGAAATATTAGCTGATTCTATCAGAAAATAACAATGCCAAGATGCTTCATTTTCAATTCTGTGCTTAATATTAGAATGTTCAATAAAGATTTCCAAGTTTTATGCTTATTTATCTGTTATGTAAAATGATAATATATGTTGAACCTAAATATTTTTGTACTATAAATCTTACTCTCAACCTTCCTCAATACAAATAAATCAATATATTCCTCTCAATATTCTTCCATGATTCCATTTCCAATAAAGAGTGATTAATGCAGTGCTATAAAAACTTCCTCTGGCTTTTACTTAAATTGATTGTGTCAGAATCTCCTTAACCTAAGGCATCACTGGTACTTTTTAATATATTTTGTGTTTTTATTTAATTCTGGTTAGATTAGAGATAAGTTAGATAAGTGTCCCCAAATTGCATTTGAATTCACAATCTTATGGACTACATTTGTAGCTCTAAATTCTCTCATTGTCACTAACATTTATTTGACGTTATTTTATTATCTCTGAATTGATCAATGTGCATGCAAAAGTATCCTAGAATCTAGAATGTTCATAAAGATTGAGTTTATTTAGGAAAATTATGAATTCAGTATAAAATATCCCAGAAATGAAGAAAAATTCACATTCTCAGTTATATTACATGTAATCGACCAGAAAATAAATATGTAGATAAAAATTATGTCACAACTTTCAAAGTTAGTTTTTTGCAAAAGATTTGTACACGCATTTAATTTTACTGCCCCTTAAGAAAACAGAGACACACAACACACCAGAAATATCTATACATTTAATCGACCTTTAATCTTCAAATCACTTAATAACAATTTTATGACATTTACACTATTGGATATTAGCATATTCATATGTAAAGTTAATTAAACATATAAGATAATACTTTATCTGAAGCATATTTTAAATTATTAAACTCTAAAGTGATATATACAAATATGTCAACTTTAGAAATATTTCCTAAAACGCTTTATCAGTACCTATACTACATTGATTATTTAATTATAAGGATTTTTTGTTTTGTTTTTATTTTTGTTCTTGCTTTTGGTACTGAGGATTGAACCCAGGTGTGCTCAACCAGTGAGCTACATCCCCAGTCTTTTTTATTTATTATTTTGAGACAAGATCTCCCCTAATTTGCTTAGGGCCTCACTAAATTGCTGAGGCTGGTCTTGAATTTGCGATCCTCCTGCGTAAGCCTCTAGTGTTATTGGAATTAAAAGTGTGTACCACCGCACCCATCTCATTATGGGTTTGTAAAGAAACTCATACATAGATTAAAAAATTTAGTGTAGAGAACTTCCATATGCCCTTTAAGGATTTTCTAAATGTTAACATTGTTTGACTTCATCTAAAACTCACCTGTATATAGTTATCTATTTATTATCTATTTACATATATAACTGGGAGATAAAGATATAATATTGAATTAATATTTAATAAAATATTTGACACATTATATAACCTGTATAAGGAAGTAAAGTTGATACTTCTTCAGAGCATACATGCTAAAAGCAATGACCTCTTTTGTAATCAGAGTACAATTATGAAAATCAGGAAATTAATATTGATAAAAATCTGTTATTCTGTATTGACAGAAATCTATTACATTATATACAGCCATACTAAAATGTTCTTGTTTCATTAATTTCCTGCTGCTCACTCTCTCTCTCTCTTTCTCTTCGTGTGTGTGTGTGTGTGTGTGTGTGTATGTGTGCATACTTATTCAAAAAGCAGAAGCTGAAAATACAATCCAAGTTCCCATGTTGCATCTAGTTGTCATGTCTTTTCTGACATCAGTGAGTTTTTTAAAAATATTTTTAGTTGTAGATGGACACAATACCTTTATTTTATTTATTTTTATGTGGTGCTGAGTATAGAACCCAGTCTCACATGTGTTGGGCAAGTGCTCTATCACCGAACCACAACCCCAGCCCTGATGGTTTTTTGTTTAATACCTTTTCAGTTTTGAAGAGTGCATGGCAGCTATTTTGCAGTACATTGTTCATATTATGTTGAGTCATATAGCCTTAAAGTGAGATTTAGTTCATGTATTTGGGGCATAAATACCTTGAAAGTAGGGCTGCATCTTTCTC
The DNA here is from genome assembly GCA_028644305.1 of Xerus rutilus. Classification (NCBI taxonomy): domain Eukaryota; kingdom Metazoa; phylum Chordata; class Mammalia; order Rodentia; family Sciuridae; genus Xerus; species Xerus rutilus. Next base: position 10,639 of record JAQQSJ010001204.1, on the reverse strand, counting down.
AGTGTAAAATGTTAGGGTTTATTAAATATACTTTATTTAGTATGTATATTAAATATATGTTTGTTTATATTATTTACCATTAACTTTGATCATTTTAGTAGCAAGTTAAGGTCTGACAGTTTCTTCCAGTGTAAATCTACTATTACCTTTTTGTAATTGAAAAGACTCCTGTGGGAATGCATTATAATAGTATAAATATGCCATTTTTCATCAAATTTTCTCCCATTAGATTTAGCAGATATTAATTGTTCTTGTTTTATTCACTTATTAAAATGAAAGTTGAAAAATAGTAATCTAATCGTGACTTCTACATAACTTTAGTAGATTTCTACTATAAATTGAGTATTCCCTTTTATTCAAATATTTATGTTTGTGTGTACTAATAGAAATAATTTTATTTTTGTGGGTTATTATCATGAATTTGATGAAATTATTGATTTTGATAGCTGTACTGTTATTACATAAAATAATGTCATTGGTTTTTAGGAAACATGTTCTGTTCTGAGGAGGTATATTTAAACTTACCTGCAAAGCATGATTGTGAGCTCTGGTGATGAAATTGAGCCAGAGGGAGTTTCTACAAATCCACTATCTGTGTATTTTATTTTTTTAATTAATTAGTTAATTGATTCTAATTAGATATATATGACAGGATGCATTTTGATTCATTGTACACAATGAAGTCCAACGTTTCACTTCTCTGTACACAAGGTAGCATTGAACCATATGTGCAGTCACACATGTCCCTAGGGTAATGAAGTCCATCTCATTCCACCATTTTTCCTGTCCCCATGACCCCTCTCCTTCCCTTTGCCCAACGTTCCTCCATTCTTCCTGCACCACCCCCCTCCATAAAGGATCAGCATCCACTTATCAGAAAGAACATTCAGCCCTTGTTTTTTTGAGATTGGCTTTCTTCGCTTAGCATGATATTCTCTAGCTCCATCCATTTATGTGCAAATGCCATCCATGATTTTATTCCCTTTGAATGCTGAGTAATATTCTGTTGTGTATATATACTACAGTTTCTTTATTCATTCATCTACTGAGAGGCATCTAGGTTGCTTCCACAGTTTAGCAGTTGTGAATTTGGCTGCTATAAACATTGAAGTGGCTACGTTACTGTAGTATGCTGTTAAGTCCTTTGGGTATAGACGGAAGAGTAGGGTAACTGAGTCAAATGGTGATTCCATTACAAATTTTCTAAGGAATCTCCATACTGCTTTCCAGATTGGTTGCACCAATTTGCAGTTCCACCAGCAGTAATTGAGCATGCCTTTTTCCCCACATCCTGGCCAATGCTTATTGCTGCTTGTATTCTTGATAACTGCCATTCAGACTGCAGTGAGATGAAATCTTAATTTTGATTTGCATTTCTCTAATTACTAGAGATGCCCATCATTTTTTCATATATTTGTTGATTGGTTGTATTTCTTCTTCTGAGAAGTGTCTGTTCAGCTTCTTAGTCCATTTATTGATTGGGTTGTTTGGTTTTTTTGTGTGTTAAGTTTTTTGAGTTTTTTATATATCCTAGAGTTCAGTGCTCTCTCTGATGTTCGCGTAGCAAAAATTCACTCCCAAAATGTAAGCTCTCTCTTCACCTCATTGATTCTTTTGCTGAGAAGAAGCTTTTTGGTTTGAATCCATCCCATTTATTGATTCTTGATTTTATTTCTTGTGCTTTAGGAGTCTTGTTAAGGAAGTCGGAGTCTAATCTGACATGATGAACATTTGGACCTACTCTTTCTTCTATTAAGCGTAGGCTGTCTGGTCCAATTCCTAGCTCCTTGATCCACTTTGAGTTGAGTTTTGTTCATGGTGAGAGGAAAGGGTTTAGTTTCATTTTGTTGAATGTGGATTTCCAGTTTTCCCAGTACCATTTGTTGAAGAGGCTATCTTTTCTCCAATGTATGTTTTTGGTGCCTTTGTCTTGTATGAGGTTACTGTATTTATGTGGGTTTGTCTCTGTGTCTTCTATTCTGTACCATTGATCTACATGTCTATTTTGATGCCAATACCATGCTGTTTTTGTTACTGTAGCTTTGTAGTACAGTTTAAGGTCTGGTATTGTGATGCCTCCTGCTTTATTCTTTTTCCTAAGGATTGCTTTGGCTATTCTGGAACTCTTATTTTTTCAAAAGAATTTCATGATTGCTTTTTCTATTTCTATAAGGAATAACATTGGAATTTTAATTGGAATCACATTGAATCTATATAGTGCTTTGGGTAGTATGGCCATTTTGACAATATTGATTCTGCCTATTCAAGAGCATGGGAGATCTTTCCATCTTTTAAGGTCTTATTCAATTACTTTCTTTAGTGTTCTGTAGTTTTCATTGTAGAGGTCCTTCACATCTTTTGTTAGATTGATTCCTAAGTATTTTAGACTTAAAATCAATAGACTTAAAGATAAGAATCATATGTTTTATCAATTGATACAGAGAAAGCATTTGACAAAATACAGCACCCTTCCATGTTCAAAACACTAGAAAAACTAGGGATAGTAGGAACATACCTCAACATTGTAAAAGCTGTCTATGCTAAACCCAAGGCCAACATCATCCTAAATGGAGAAAAATTGGAAGCATTACCTCTAAAAACAGGAACAAGACAAGGATTCCCTTTTGCACCACTTCTGTTCAACAAAGTCCTTAAAACTCTAGCCAGAGCAATTAGATGAAAGAAATTAAAGGGATACAAATAGGAAAAGAACTCAAAATATCATTATTTGCCAATGACATGATACCATACTTAGAGGATCCAAAAATTCCACCAGAAAACTCCTAGAATTAATAAATAACTTCAGCAAAGTAGCAGGATATGAAATCTATACTAATAACTCAAATGCATTTTTATACATCAGTGATGAATCCTCTGAAAGAGAAATTAGGAAAACTAACCAATTCACAATAGCCTAAAAAAAATACTTGGAAATCAATCTGTGTATTTTAATATGTGACATATTTTTTGAATGTTCATTTATTTTCTGGTACAATAAGGTGCTCCAAACTTTTATCTTGAATATTCCATTCTCTAGTTAGGTATACATTATTCTGAGTTTTTATTGCTTTTAATGCAGAATGATATTAGAAAGCAAGATCTGTCCACTGATGCTTATTAATACAAGATATTGTTACTTCTTGTCCTCTTAATTGAAAGCACTACAAATATATGTTTCTAAGTGCCTACATATAATCACACTTTATTCTCTCTATATATTTTTAAGTTGTCTTGCTCTTTACTTCAACATAGCAGGGCAAGGTTCATCCTAGTCTATCTTCTTGCTATCTGTGTAACATCATTCTCCAACTTTGGGAAACTGGGTCTAATTTTCCACAAAACATTCACTTATTGTCTCAATCCAAAAACACAGATAAAGTTGCTACAAACTTGTTAACCCATACCACTGTAAAAAACCAACTTACTATTTTAAGATAAATATACTTACAATTAATTTCAGTTAAACAACTTACAATTAATTTCAGTTTAAAAGAAAAAAAAGAACTTTGGAGGCAGAATATGTAGTATAGGAAATACACTCCTTTCAAAAGTAAGTTGGAGTGGGCATAGAGCTTCTTACCTATAATCTCAGGAGGCTGAGACAGGAGGATCCCAAGTTCAAGGCCAGCCTGAGCAATGTAGGGAGGCCTTGTTTTAAAATAATAACAAAAATAAAGTGTGGGGGATGTTAATGGTTTGGATGTGAGGTATCCCCCAAAAGTTCATGTGAGAGACAATGCAAGAAGGCTCAGAAGAGAAATGATTGGGTTATCAGAGTCTTAACCCAATCAGTGAATTAATCTCAAGATAGAGATTAACTGAATTGAAGTGGTAGGGTGTGGCTGGAGGAAGTGGGAACTGGGGCAGGGCATTAGGGCAAGTGGTGTCTCTTGCAAGTGGAGTCTCTCTCTGCTCTCTGATCACCACTTCAGCCACTTCCCTCTGCCATACTCTTTCTTCATGTTGTTCCCGTCTCATTTAGAGCTCTGAGTGGAGCTGGCTGTCTATAATGGAGACCTTTGAAACTGTGAGCCCTCAAAAACACTCTTCCTCCTCTACAGTTTTGCTGATCAGGTCATTTAGTCACAGCAGTGAACAAGCTGACTAAAACAAGTACTGAGTTCAATCCTCAGTACCAAAAAAAAAAATAGTGGTCACATAATTAGTACAATGGAAACACCAATCGCTGTTGAGGATATGAAGTAACAATCTTATCACTGCTGATGAAATGCAAAATGTAAAGTGCATATAGATATAATAACTTTGCTGAACTAATAAAAAATAAGAAATACCAATGTAAACTAAGGCAGAGTATCTATATAGGTAAGCTTCACGGCATGGCATGCAGGAGCCTAAACAGTGTAAGGAAGGATTTGTGTGTGATGGCACAGTGCAGGATGTGTGGATCTAGCATGATTCTATTGTGGAGGAGGGTTCATAATGTGGGACAGTGGCCCAATGCAGGAAATCATATCTACAGTGTTGTGGAAAAAAAATATCTATTAGGAATCAAGGAGATAATAGTTATTGGAGATGGTTCCATGAAAATAGATTGGTTAAGGAATTAAACACATAAGGTTAATGAAAGCCAACTTTCTCACCATTAGATACTATGAAAATGAAGAAAAGGATAATGATCTGTGTTTTGGCATTGGAAGTGGAGCCATCAATATCACCTTATACTTTTCAGTATATGTAGATAGATACAGACTTAAGTTATAGAAATGTAATGTATGTGGATGTGGATGAACATATTCATACTTCCTTGAGCAACCAAAAGCACCTATAATATGTCCAGAACAAGGACACTTACCATCCAATCCAATTTGTAAATACTGACCTCTATTAAAAGGAGGTCAGCTTCTCTGCTATCACTAATAGTACTACTGAGAAAGGGGAAGATCAAGATGAGCCAGTGTAGCATCTCAAGCCAGAATAGAAAGCTAAAGAGATCATATCAAAATGACATAGTGGTCAGCTTAAAATGGTCCCTACTTGACTAACCAGGACAATTTGACAATCAAATGAGAAAATGATCATAACACATTACAAACTCTAAAATAACATGGAAAACCAAAGTCCAATTTAAATAAATAAGTAATGGAACACATTGGAAGTTTTTGAGGAATAAGATTTATTCATATCTCCACATTACAGGAATACACATTAATTATTGTAGAAACATGACAGATACCACCTCAGTGAAGTGATCATGGTGAATTTCATGAGTAATGGGACAAAAGAAATATGCACCAACTAATAGATCCAATAACAAGAAAGTATCATTTAGGTGATACTTCTGGCAAAGATGTATCACCACCTCATTCCCCCAATCAGAACACCATGAAGTAACAGCAGACAGATCCAAATTGAGGGACATTCAACAAAACAACTTCCTTGAAAAAATATCAAGGCTACGAAAACAAGGTAAAAATTGAAATCCACATTCCAGAATGAGGAATCTAATGGTCACTTCCAGTAATTTTGAAGTGAACATTGTGTTGTATATTTCATGATCTGGAAACTGACTCAATTTGAATGTGGTCTGAAGATTAGTTAGAAGTACCATGTCAATGTTAATAGCTTCATGCTCATGCTTATATCATGATTTTGTAGGAGAATGTCCATGTTTATAGAAATAAAGTAAACTAATGTGATTATAACATCTCATTTCTTCCTTTTTTGTTAATGAAAATTTAACTTTATACCAGCAGCCAGTCCTTTTAAAATAATTTGTCTTTTTTATTTTGATTTTCTTTTTCTTTGGAAATTCCATGTCTAGATGTGTTTCTTCTTTTCATTCTTCCTCTTACTATTTGCTTTGCTTCCTTAATTTTTTGTTATCTTTCCATAGTTCTGAGAAATACTCAGCATTTCATCTTCAAATATTTCCTGTACTCCAACCACTTGAGAAACTCCATGTATATACATGTTAGATATTTAAACTATGCTTTCTGTATCTTTTGATCTTTCATCTCTATCTTCTTTTTTCCTCTGAGATTTCTTTTTATCTATCTTCTAATTCACTAATTCCTTCTTTGTCTGTGTCTAATTCATTATTTAATGTGGATCATTGATATTTTAGTTTTATTTTACTAATTTCCATTCTAGAAGTTTCCTTTAGTTCTTTCCCAAATCTGTATGCAAAAAGTTTAAAAATGTATTAAAGTGTGGTATTTGTATGCATGTTTTCTGAGCATAATAGGCATACTTTCATAATGTATATGATAATTTCAGCATCTACAACTAGTGCAGATGTCTTTTATTATATTTTTTAATTTTCCTCTATTTTTAGTGCATGAATTCTGATATTATGTGCGCTTGTTTATATTTGCTATGCTTTTCACATTACTTAAATATCATTGAGGAAATGATTCAAGATGTTGAATGAAGCCTTTTTTAAATAAAATTTTTACCTTAGTCTGCAAAAAATTCTGGTGGATTTATGAGCCCAGAACCACTTTAAATGAAATTTAAAGCTTAAAGTCACCCTGTTTTCTCAAACAAACACAGACTACAGCTTAATTTAAAATTTATAATGTTCTTATCTATTTTAGGCTTACTCTATGGTTTATTTTTTGTATCCCCAGATTATTATTAATTTTTAATTTGGAAAATTCTCTTATCCTTGAGAAGCCACTAAAAGAAAAATTCCACCACCACCTCATTCCCCCAATCAGCAAATTAGTCTCAGGGCAGGCATCTCTCATTTTATTTCACACTCTGGGTCTCCTTTTCTCTTGACTCCAGATACTATAATTTCTTATTTTCTTCTCAGGCTTTGAATGTTTAAATGATTTTGCAAATCTAGCTAATGTACTTGGTTTTAAAGGAGTATGTAGATGAAGAAAATTCCCTTTTAAATAAGCTTATCATTCCTTTCTTTGATATTATTATAATACAGGAAGAAACTCTAATCTTGATCTATACCTATTTTCCTTATTAGGTATAACTCTAGAATATTCATTAAGAAATTACTAAAACTTAACTTACTATTATTTCTCTTTTTGAATTCTTTTTAATATTGCTCTGAACTAGAATTTGAGTTGAGGCCAACCACATCACTCCTAATAATCTCTGAAACCATTTTCTAGAGTTCAATAGTCACAAAAATGGCAAAAATAAACTTTATCATTATTCCAAAAAATGTATATATCCTTTGATCTCTTAAAGATACTGTCTCAGTTCACTTTCATGGTAGAGTGAGTTATAGTCCTAAATTCAGAACAGCAATTAGGTATTTTTATGAAGAAGCTTCATTTGTTTCTCCAGCTTTTCCATGTTGATTTACCCATCATACATTTCACTAAGGTAAAAATTACTTTGCACACAAACATAATACATTATCCTCAAGAAAAACTGAGCTGTAAAAACTGAATGTATTTTCACTGAGAAAGCATAAAAATATTGTTTACTCATATTTAATACTTCCCAGAGTAGTTGCTATAATGCAATATATTTAACTATTAAAGTGTCTTTTTTGTAAGAGCAACAGGGTGAAGGCTATGTGAGTTGACATGTATATATGATGTTCTGAGCTTTGGAACCATCACTATAATGACATTTGTGGCCCTTTGTCAAGAAGCTTATCATATGTCTTTCATAAAGACAGTAAATGTTTCTTAGATGATAACTTTTTCCATTCTACTCTTTGGGAGAAAAGTAATATGATTTACTAAACATGAGTAGAAAATATATGATTCACTAAACATAAGTAGAAAACAACACATATTTGTGATGATAACTTCCAATTCCTTATCAAATGGCTATGGGGGAAAATCAGATATAGTTTAGCAATATCTGTCCTACTGCTCTACAAAATTCTTCAGTTTTTGCCTAGTATCCTTAGTTTATATTCTGTTTTAGACTCTCTCTTTCACATGCACATTCTGCTGTTATCTATTTGTGAAATCAGTATTGAGGCCCTGTATATGCACCCCACATACTTCAAGGATTCTCTTCAGTGTCCCTTCTTTAGATTGACCTTTGATTCACTCCTTCAGTTTTCATTTCTCATCTTTTCTCAGTTTCAGGCTAATCACTACTATGTGTAACCCTTATATCCCATTCAAATTTCTAGGACCAGACAAATCAGAGATATTTTATAGTCTTTCTGACATGTAAAAACATTCAGACATCTTCTGACTACTAAATAAATGGGGATTCTATCTCTGCTTCACCTTTTATATACACCATAGGCCCTGATACTTTCTGTTTCATACTTTACAATATTAATGTAAGTGATCAGTGCATTTTCTTGATGTGGATAAGTTGAGATTTTTTTTTAAGAAATTCAACTTGTTTTTTATTTAAACATTTGAACTACAGGAGCATATACCAACTGGCTTCTGAATGTCAGGATAATGAAACATTATTGTAGCTTCCTCGTTTACTGGCAACATGTATATTAAATGTGCTTATGAGCATTTTAAGAAATTCTACAGTTACATTCTGCAAGAAAACTCTAGGAATTCTGCCAAATATTCCATGATTTGGCTGATAGTCAAGAAGAACTTTATGGGGCACAATTTTATTACCCCATTCTGCATGACATTGATTTGCCTTTGAACCCAGCTAAAGTCCATTACTCCATAACTCAAGTTAATGGGTATATAGATAGGAAATTTCCTTACCACAGCAGTATTTCTCTCAATATATTTTATTTATTAAATATATTGGATGCTCAAAATCAATCAATTCCTAGGAGCACTTCAGAGAGTAATAAAGGATGATACAAAAATGTGTATATCACTGCAAAACCAGTATGAAGTAGAATATCAGATGAGTTTTCCATAAACAACACAGAATTTTTTTATCTGGATTTTTATAATTTTTTAATTATTTAGGATAATGTTTTACTCAAAAAATTAATATGTTTAAAATGCAATGATTATAAATAACTGTTAGATCAGTAAGTGGCCGAATGTGTCAGTGTAGTATTTCATATTCACATAGAGTCATTTAAAATTTTGATTAATTCATAGTGCAACTACTTTTCAATTCACTACCGGGCAAAGCGCATTTAACACAGAAAGAATTTTAATTCTAGAGAGAGCTGAACAATGCTGATAATAATTGAGAGCTTTAAAATAGCTCCCCTCCCTTAAATATCCACCTGTGAGTGTCTAGCCACTAATCAAAGCAGGATTTTTGAAAATGAACTGAATTAAATCAGAAGACAATCACTGTTCATTCGCCAAGGAATTGGCGAAGAGACCAACTGCAGGCAAACCAATCAACCACTAGGTAATGCGCTCAGGGTCCAAATGTTCTGTCAGAAATCTAAATTGCATTTTTTCCATTCAGCATACTATATTGTATTTTACCTAATAGAAATCTACAAAGAAGATGGAAAAGGAGACTGGGAAGATGAGTTTTTACTGCTGAATATACCATGTAATCATGCTATACATTAGAAGGAGGATATTAATATCACTTAAGAAACATCTCCCTGAGCTCCTCCTTCCCTCACTACCACAAGGATAACCACTATCCTAATCTCTGACAGCATAGACCAGTTTTACCTGTTTTCACATTTACATTAATGGGATCATAAGACAGAGTTTCACGTATGCCTTCTTTCACCCAACGTTATGTTTGTGAGATTCAACTTTATTGCTACAAAGTGGATATTTTATTTGCTGTATATCATTCTAGTATGCAAGAATTTAATTTCCATTCTATAGCTGTGAGCTTTTTGATTATCACAAGGAGTATTGCTATGAACATTCTGGTGTTGTACTATAGCCTTTGATTTTCATTTGGAACTTCTTTGAGTATATACCTAGAGTGAAATCAATGTTACAGAAACACCTGAATGTATTTGTTCAGTTTTACTAGAGTGAGCAACAGTTTGCTAGACAACTCTCACCAGCAATGTGTGAAACTATATGTTATTCTATATCACCAACAAAATTGGAATTAATATCTAATTTTTTTAAATTTGGACGTCTTGGTGTGTGTATGTGTGCTGGTATCACCATGACATTTTAATTTGCATTTTTGGATGACTATAAAAAAGGGAACATTTTTTCATGCTTCCATAATTATAAGTGGACTCACACACACACACACACACACACACACACACACACACACACATACACAAATATACATATTTACACCACACACAGATTTTTCCACATAAACATATGGTTTCAGTTTTTTTGAACAAATAACTTTTTATTGAATTGCTGGGTTAAATGATAAGTGTATGCTTAAATTGATAAAAAATTGGCAAAATATTTTTCAAACAGGTTGTATCAGTTTATATCCCCATAAATCACATGTAACTATTTAAATTACTTCCCATCTTCAGCAGCACTATTATAAGAAATGATGTAAGTTTTGTTTGATTGGTTTTCTTCTCTAATTGTTGTGTAGTGATATCACATTGTGATTGAATTCATATTTTCTTAAAGATAAAGGATATTTAACATTTCAATGTGTTTTTTTGCTGTCTTAATACTTGGTAAAATGATTGCCCATATTGTTAAACTGTTTTCCTGTTATTGGGCTTGAATGTTCTTATATATGCTGGACACAAATATTTTATCAAGCATGTTTTTTAAAAAATAAAAATGTGTTTTTTCTGCCAATGTCAGTCTGTTCATTATCTTTTTTTTTTTTTTTTTGGTAC
>JAQQSJ010001203.1:0-14280 GCA_028644305.1 Xerus rutilus | reverse complement strand
AGGTTGTTCATTCCTTTGGTTTGGAATTCTATGCCTTCCTCTATCCCAAAAATTCTTAAGTTTGATCTTTTGATGTGATCCCATAGATCTTGGATGTTTTGTTCATGGTTTCTTACCATCTTCACTGTGTGGTCAACTCTGTTCTCAAGGTTAAATATTTTATCTTCATTGTCTGAGGTTCTGTCTTCCAAATGGTCTAGTCTGTTAGTGATGCTCTCCATTGAGTTTTTGATTAGGTTTATTGTTTCTTTCATTTCAAGGATTTCTGATTGGTTCCTTTTCAGATTGTCTATTGCCTTATTAAGGTGACCTTTTACTTCCTGTATTTGCCTATGCATCTCTTTAACGAAGTGATCTTTTACTTCCTGTATTTGCCTGTGTATCTCTTTATCGAAATTGTCCTTTGCTGACTGGGCTTGCTCTCTTATATCATTCTTTAGGTCACAAAACATTTTAATTATGTACATCTTGAATTCATGTTCTGTTGTTTTTTCTGCTGTACTGACCATGGATTCTAATATTGAAGAATCTTGGTTTGTTTGAATCATTTTCTTCCCTTGTTTTTTCATGTTGCTTGTGTGTCTTTCCTTCTCTGTTGATCCAAGTTGTTACAGTTTTTACACCTATATGTGTTTAGATTCCCTGCAGGATTTCAATACCACTCTTTTATGGGGTGGGGTCAATATTGGTTGATCACAATACAAGGAATAAATAGATTCAAACTAAGAAGGTCCTAATAGCTCCCAAATACATTTACAGATTATTCACGATATACAGCAATTATGAATTCTTTTACAATCTACTATGTAGCCAATAAGTTTGCACAGGGGTCTATAGTTCCTATTGGTGGGCTAGGGACAGTGGAGGGTGGAGTGTAGGATAGATTATTGGGGTAGTAGAAAGTGAGGATATGTTTATTAGATCTTAGAAAGCATGAAAAAGGAATCCCAGAGGGGCTGGCTATTACTAGGGAGGGCAACAGTGAGTTGTGGAAGACCAGTAGGGAGGAGGAGATGAAGGGTACAGCAATAAATGATAGCAAGAAAAATACAACTTATGTAAGTGGGAGAAACAGGACTATCTGTTACCCCTCCAGTATTCGGTTCAGAAATCCCAGTCTATTATATCCCACTGTAAAACAAATCTTTGGATTCACAACTGTTGGGGATTAGAGGGTAGGAAAAGTGTGGGAGAGAAAAGAGGGCAGGATAGAGAAAGAAAGGAAAGAACAGAGAAATAAAGCAAAAAGATTGAACAATAGAAATATTAGGAGAGAGAGATAAAGGCTTAAGTGAAAAATGAGAGAAGAAGCGAGTAGAAGAAAAAAAAGGGAAGAAGGAAAAATAAAAGAAAACAAAAACAAAAAAAAGAAACAAAACATAAAAAACCCCCCAAAAAACAAACAAACCAAATAAAAATACAGTCTCAATGTGAATAGACAGGTATGATGTTTCCTTTCACCTCCAGTAGGTGGCGTTGTTCATTGCTTGCTGGATTTCGCTGGTGTTTTGGGGTGTGGGTTTCATAGCCTGGTGGAAGTCTGGGTCGCTGGTAAAGCCGCGTCTAAGATTATACAGAGTTGCTTTCCAATGTCCCCCTTTAGACTAGCCTCATCAGAGGCTGGAGTAGCAGTCTTTGGTCTCCTGTTGTCTGGGACCCCGTGGAAGTACCTTTTAGCAGACCTGCGTCCTCCGCTGCTTTATTCCTCAGGCACTCTGGAATGTAGCTGGAGCGGACCCAAGCCGTCTTTGTGCTGAGCTGTCTTCGCTGGCGTCTGTGGTGCGTCTCTTACCCTGAATTTGCGCTCCCCAGTGGCTGTTGGTTGGGGCCGTGGGTACATGCGAGCCTGCTGTGGACCCTGTGTGGTTGGGTGGGTGCTAGAGCCGGGTATCTGGAGTAGAAGCTGCCACCGCCTGAGGTGAGCCCTGGGTTATCGCTCCCAGTTGAGCCGCTGGGACCGCCTCCTGCAGCCACGCCGCCCGGGGCCGCTTTGGGCCTCAGCCACTGGAGTGGTGTCCTGAGTTATCACTCCCAGCTGAGCCACTGGGCTGTGTTATCTTTTAACCTTTGGTTGTTGGTAGAACTTAGTTTCTTTTGGTTTAAGGACTGAGGTCACTGTTCCCATGTCAAGTCTTTTTTGTGCTTTAAATCTCTCTGACTTCCCACTTAGTGAATCTGTCTGTCCTCTAATGGCTCATGTGATTGCACTGGGTTCTCTTGGACAATACACAACACTTTCCCTGTTTAAGATCCAACTGCAAAATCTCTTTTGCCCTGTATTGTAATATATTCATGATAAGGAATGAGGATATGGGACTTACTGCCTACTACAATTTGCTTGTGTATTTATGTATAGATAGTTAATAATATGGGCCCGTCCTTAAGTGACTTAGCAAGGGAAGGGTCCATTAGTGAGGAATTTGGAGATACTTTGAAGACAGTAAACACTTTCAATGTTATTGTTTGGGGCCATCTGGCACACTGATGAGCTCTTGGTGCATCAGAACTTTTAACTTTACACCCTGTGAGCTTGGAACCTGGCCAGTTCCCACCTTGCAGAGAATAAACAACCTAAGCCCAGTTGCATAATGTCGGACTACATATTGGGAGAGGTTGCTGTGCCTTTTTAAAAAGTCCTCCAAAGGGGAATGAGAATGGGAAGAAGGAATCCAACTGGAGAAGAAGGAACCTAACAGAAGAAGGAATCCAACTGGAGAAGAAGGAACCCAATGCTTTGAGTGTAGAAGAAGGAACCCGATGATGAGAAGAAGGTTCTTTCTTCACAAAGAACCTGATTTGTGAAGAAAGAATCTGACTCTCACCTATGTTTTTACCCTACCCTCAGTGTTGCTCCTTTTACCCGAGGATAGGTGTTGAAGGTGATGATGATGCTTTGAGTGTACCTGCAAACCCATGTTGTGTTATCCGGTGTTGATTGGTGAGTGCTTATTGGGCTGGAGCCGCTCTTTCTTTCTTTTCTTCTATATTATTGATTCATTATATACAATACTCAATATTGTAAAGTATAACTGTTGCTTGCTTATTGTTATATTATTTCATATTAAAGCTTATAAAACCCATCCTGTTGTGAGGCTGGTGATTCACTCCACGAATCTGCCATATATAAATTAGTCTGAGATCCAGACCAAGACAATTTATATATAAAATCAGATAGAGAAATCGCCACTGGAATGTGATAACTTTTATTTTGGCTCAGCCTGGAAACCCAACTAAGGATTGCTTGAACTTGAGTTATTTCAAGTTCTTAGGGTATATTACCTATATCTTTTGCCAAACTAAATATTTTCAGTGTAGTGCCAAATGAAGGCTAGGATTCTAGGACTGCCCCTAGAAAATCTCATGCTCTGAATCTTCCTGTCTACCTTCTTTTTCACTCTTTCTGTACAAATTCCTGGAAGCTTCTGCCTCCTTTTTCATATAATAGATTATTTCAATGTTGACTGCAAAGGAAATAAGACATCTTTAAAAAATGAGATGTTGGATTTTTAGGGCTCTGATTTCTGTATCTAAACACTTTGTATCTGTGCTTTAGTCCTGACTCAAAGATCCAGAGGAAGCTCCAATGAAACACTCATATATATATATATATATATATATATATATATATATATATATATATATATATATATATATATATAAAATCTCTTTTCTGAGAAAACTTGCTTCTACATGTATGTCTTCAACATTTTTAGTCTGTTGTCTATTATTGAATTTGAGACCCAAAGCTAACAGACTGATCACCCTTATCAGTTGTTGGCAAATTCTGGTCTAACTTTGGACACGTAACCCCCAAGCAGGTCAGGATCTGATTTATTATGCTGCCTTCCAATATAACCTACCAAATTTTGTATTTCACTTACTTTCCTTTATTGTAAAAAGTCTTCTCTAGTCAAGGCAGTATTATTTTCTCATAAAAATACACTCACTGTTTTTTCATTCAAGCATTCCTATAACTAAACACACTGTACATTCTCCTAGTATATAATCCAATAATTTTTTCTTTCTCCTACATGAAGCTTACTCAGACCAACATTACTAACGTTTTTTGTATTCTGAAGTCACTCAGCTATTGATTGTTGTTAATTTTTTTGTCTCAGGTTTCTATTTAGAATCATAGAAACGTGAAAAATGATTATTGAATGAATGAGGAAACTGATAGAGATTGATTTAAAAAAAGGTTTATCAAATCTTTGAAGATGCAAGAAGAGTTTCTTTTCTGTGAAGTCCTGTGAACAGAGACTATTGCAAAGCACTTCTTGTTCACATAGTTCTCAGGCATTTCCATGATCTGTGATAGTGGAAGAAAAGAAAATTAAGATAAACCTGGATTTCCATGAAGAGAGAACATTCCTTTTCTTAAATCTGAGCAGCATAGTGCCTAAGGAAACCTAATTAGTAGGAAATGAAATCTATTATATATAATTATCCTATAAGCAGCCTTCTGAACTATCTGAGATTTGATAGAGTCCTTGGCTCTTCTCAAAGACATGTTTTTCTGCAACAGTACACAGTGTGAGAAATATCAGAGAAGTTCTGACTTCATTTTGAAGGAGGGTGAATCATTTACCTTTGCTGCAAGGAGCACTGTATTCAGCAACTGCAAACTCATCTGAAAAAACAAATATCATTACATGAAGTCAGTGAAGGAATCTTTGTTATGGGAAGAACTGCACTGTATCAGAAACATCAGTGTCATTCATTTGACGCACTGTTTACTGTCTTAAATTGTGCTTTCAAATATTGTATGTTATTTCATTTAGCCCCACTCTCCAGCAAGACAGTTCAGACAGTATATTTGCTTAAATCTCTTGTTGTTGGTTTATCTTGCAAAAAGGAACCAAATATCCTACAGCTGCTTTTAAAAAAATAGTTGATATATTTAAAATACAGGTAGTTTTTACCAGGTATGTATCAAAGACAAAAAGTAGGGAATCAAACTTGAAGACAAAAAGGAAGTGATAAGAATTTAATGTAATAAATCACCCCAACACATTTTTCAAACCTACATTTCTGATGAGGAATTTTATTTTCTATGTGAAAGTTGCCCACACTCACCTGTCTCATAGTAATCATAGACTTTCACTATGGCTGGTTTCAGATCTCTTACTGGAATATCTTGCAAAACTGTGAAGGACAAGCTCAGTGTCTGATTTGACACCTATAAAGCAAAAGAGAGTTAAATGACCTTCCAAGAAGTTTTTTTTCTCTCTGGATGAATAATAAGTATTCATCTGTGTTTTGGGGAAAAAAGCCTTTTATCAACTAACAGCATACCACAAGATCCTTAAAGAGTGCAAAATCCCTTAGAATAAAAGGGAAATTTGCCAAAACATTTCTTAAATAATGAACACAACTTATATACATGTCTCTGCGCATGGGAAAAATACTATATGCTTTTTATTGGCTATTTGGTACAGACATTGGTACAGTTTTGCTTTTCCATTTTGTGGAAATACTTGTGTAGGCTTGAAGAGGTATGTAAAAGGCATATCACTGCAGCTTTAAGTTTAACAGATGTTGCAAAGTGTAATTCCTATCAATATAGGCATGCATAAACTATGCTGTCATACCTATCTATAAAATCACATTGGTTTATTGGACTGGTTATCATTATCTTCATTATTATAGATTTTTGTTATTTTATGTCCAAGTCTTGCTGAGATTGACAGTGTTTTCCCCTTTTGTATTGTTGATGAGGATGCTAATATAATAATTGACTAATTGTGATTGGTTACTTCCTTACATTATTCAGTATCTTAAAATAACTTGTGGACATAATGAAAACATTTTGTGGAAAACACCTTGCTTTATAGGGTCCAAGAAATACTCATATCCAAATATTAGAATAAGCTACTTCTACTCATAATCCTAGGTGAAACTTAAGTGAAAGGAAAAACATTCATTGGAGTTCTCAGATTTCTAGTTTAGAAGGGATTTCTACAAAACTCATGAACTTACTTCCCAGACAACTTCCTGTGAAGGATTTTCATCTATATTTTTTTCAGCTGCATTGGCAGGGCTCTCACCTTATCCAGGTAAATCAAGACATGATTGTTGCTGACTTCAGTCCGGTTCACATGGTTATATCTTTCAAGCTGAAGAAAATTAAAACACCACAATGTTAATAAAATAGATGAAACTCCTAGAGGATCCAGAGGGGGGAAATTCTTATTCCCAATCCCTTTAAATGCTTTTTGTAAGTAAAAACATAATGAAGAAAAAATAAAAATTAAAGGTAATTTGGAAGAAGAGTTTAATATTATTGGACATATGACCCATGGTAAAGGTGATTTATTTGAAAGGAACTAAACAGTCTAAACTTGGGAATTACTCATATTTCATATTGTTTGTTTATGACAGAATTTTTTTGTTTTATTTGACTTAGAGCAATCTCTCTTAACTTCTGTAATACTTATGGTGGTTTATGTCAATCAGTCATTTTCATTTTTTTCCACTGGTTCATGTTCATGTGCATTAGATTCTAAGCTCCATGTAAGTAGGAACATATGATATTTTTTACCCTAGCCATCATAGCTTCCGACAGAATGCTCATGGTGGGAACTCATACAAACATGCCAAATTGTAGTTGAGTATGGAGATAATATAAATCATTGATAGAGGATGATTTAATATTGTTTTAATAACAGTATTTTTTTTAGTGTGGATATACATAAAACATTAAATAAAATAGAATATCCTGGGCTTACAGTAAACCTACCATTTTCACTGTTGGCTTCAGGGGGATGAAGCCAGAAACCATCTTCACATCCACAATCACCATGTTGGAGGCAGGACGGCTCCCAGTGTAGCTAAGGACCCAGCAAAGAAAGGGATTAGGGTTTTGTGTTATTAAATATTCCCTCTTTCTATGTCATGTTAAGTACTCTACAAGGTACACATTAAGTCCTCCCAGCTATGCCATCCCTAAAGTTTAGAAAAGTGGCAGTGCATAAAAATTTTTACAGAACCTGTTACAGCTGCAGAGACAAGCCCTACTCCAGAACTGATTGAATCAGAACTTCAAATGTGTGGACTCTGAGGATCTGTGTTTTAAGAAAGCTCCATAAGTAATTCTTGGACTGGGGGCCTCTAATCTATGCCACATGTTTATTACATACACATTATCTTAATCTTTTCCTGAGTAGTACCCCAACCAAATTATGATATTTTTACGGACAAATACTTCTTTAAAAGACCTGCAGCTATTTGAATGTTACTGCATATAAATGTATTTTGCCTGCAAATTGATTATATCGTATATAACCTGAGATTTATTTATTGTCAGTGGGAATTCTAACTGAAGAGTCACTCCTTTCTTCTATTCAAGCTTTTCAGTAATTCTCTCTTTGCCATGACTAGGTCAAGAATAACAGGATTTCATTATATTGAAGGAATTCAGGTCATAGGTAATGAGTGATACTCTTTTTTTTTTTTTTTAATTGAGGGGAAACATTGACTTTTAAGTAACATTGGATAATAGTAGGTCCTGGAGGCAGGGGATGGACAATGTAAACTTCATCACCAAGAAATTCCATTGCATCAATATAAATGTAAACATCATCTTTTAAATAAATTAAGTGTGAGCATTTAACTGTTTAGCTTAATGAGGAGTCCCAGTAAGAAGACTGGTTGTTACTCCTAGAATTAGGTGATACAGTAAAAAAATCTTACCTGACATTCATTGAGATGTGGAAGGTAGTGTGGGCTTTTGGTCTGTCACAAGTTTGGGGAAGAGTCTGCACCTCTAAAGCAAATGGGAAGTCGTCTTTTTCTGGGAGAATATTGTATTTCAAGGATGTCTGAAATATTAAAGACAGAATCTTTTTCTCTCTTCCTCAGAATTCCTCTCATCTTCCTTGTTTCTCTTATTTGCCCCATGGTTTGCTGAGCTAGGATTTTTCAGTGAAAACAGTTATTGTAAATCCTTTGTCCTCCTTTGCCCTGAGAGTCTCACCTGGACGTAGACACATCCTTCTCCTGTCACTCTTGCACTATATTCCCCAGGCACTGTTGGTAAGGAGACTTGCTGTAGTAACAGGCGGTTGTTGCTATCCACTTGGAATTTTGTTGAAAATGTCCCTGAAGACTGGATGGTCACCTGTGCAGCTTTCCCAGTCCTAGTAAAAGTAGCTGCTCCATATTTAGACAAAGCATGGAGAGTCACCACTGTGTCCTGAAAGAGGAGTGGGAGAACCCACTTAGGTATTGCTATGGTTTAGAAATGGTTGGTCCCTTTTGAGTTCATGTGTTGAATGTCTAGTCCTCAGAGTGGTGAAATTGAGAGGTGGTGGAATCTTTTAAGAGATGAGGCCTAGTTGGAGGTCCTTAAGTCACTGAGGGCACTGCCCTTGGAAGGGATGAAGGTAGTTCTTATGAGATCCCTTGATAGTTCTTCTAAATATTACATATGTATAAAATGTGTATTTTATATATATTATAAAAAACAAGCCTAGCTCCACCCAGCTGTCTGCCTTCCTGTTTTGAGATGTGATCTCTTCGTGTTTAGATACATGATTATATAGTTAGGCTTAGGAAGTTGGATAAATAAAATAGTCGTTTATGCTTCTAATGAACGAATGTTTGTGTATTAAGAGGTGGATGGAGGAGCATGAAATGTTTCAGGGGCCAGAGAACGGAGATTCTCAAGGCATTTAGAGTTCCTGTGAACAGTTTAGAAGGGATTCCTAGAACTGTGGAGAAGAGTTTGTAGGAGACTTCTCCCTCGTTCTGCTGGTGCCACACCACTGCTTTAGGGAGGCAGTTATGAGAATAAGAGACTGTGATAGCACAGGGACAGGGTGCCAGAATTCTATGCATTTTCTTTTTAGCCATCTTTGACTTAGGTTGTCCTTTCAAGTTATTTTCATCTTCATTTCTTCTGCTGTTTGTCTTTTTCTACTTGAAGGTTAATTAAAAGGTTCTGGCAAATAACCAACCTGGGTGGAGGAGAAACCACCATGGGAATTCTGTTGCTTTGTGATCCACTTCACAATGAGAGCTGCAGAAGTCAGGTCCTCTGAGGTTAGGGCCGGCTGGGCTGTGAGGCGAGCGAGGAGCACATAGGCTGTCATCTCCACCTCAGCAGAGGGAGCCTTGGGTTGGTACAAAAGCCCCTGTGGTGCCCTGGGTGTCTGAGGCCGTGTCCAGTGGATAGTATTATCTGGGTGTGAGAAAAACATACTTAGAAGTAATTAAATATTCATATTTAATTTAAGATGAAAGTACCCAAACTGAAGCTAAAGAGGGTTTCATTCTGATTTTAACATTTCAAACCTCATAGAGACACTTTCCCCTCCATGGAAATCTGAACTTGGTGTGTTTTAACCCAGTTGAAGCAGCTAATTTTGCCAGAGTCAGAACCGATTGTTATCTATACTTTCCACATAGTTGCTACAATTGGGATGGCAGGAGAAAGAGATTGGAGAGCAAGTTCTCTTACTGGTCATGGCTATTTCCTACTTCTGATGTTTAGACCACATCTAGAATATGTCAAGTTTTTTCAGGCCTGTCTTTAGAGGTTTCTTGTGAGAATCTCAGATCACATGAAACAATACAATTCACACTCATTAGACTGAAAAAGAAAAAAAATGCACATTAATCCTTGAAATACTAATAGTTGACCTACCACATGAAATACCACGTGATTGTCAAACACTAGGAGCAATGGGAGCTACTAATGTTCACTGCTGTGGAAAGTCAACTGCTCCTTCAGAGCAATTTGGCAATATTCAGAAGGGGAGAAGGTGTGTTTAGCTTATGATCAAAGTATAACTTTGGGAAACACATGCACAATGAGATAAGCACCTGAGTATTCACTGTAGCATTGTGTGTAATATCAAAAGGTAACAAAGAATGCATGAGGATAAATTTGACATATAAATTATAACTGACATAAATTATAACCTAATTATATATTGTAATATATTGTGCAGCAGTGAAAAGTAATGAACTAAAGTTACATGACATGTGTGGAGATCCTCATTAGAATAATGAACTTAAAAAATAAAAGATGAACAAACATAAAAATAAGCTACTTAAATGTAATACTGTATATCTATAGATGAAAACATGTGAAACGCAAAAATTATTACTTAGGGAATACATATGTAGCAGAAATGTAAAAGTCCATGAAAATAGTAGGGACAAATTGAGGATAATGACAACCTTTGGAAGTGGAAGTGGTAACATAGGGATTTTTTTCTGCATTGGTAATACTTTTATTTCTTATGCTGGGAGGGAGTTACATGGGTGTTCCTAAATATTCTTTATGCTTTTTCTTTGGCATATCTGAAACATTCCCCAAATACTAAAGCTTGTCAAAAAACAAAGGTATACTACATTTTACTGGTCATTTTACCATCTGCATTTTATTTTCTATTTCTTTAATGACTCTTGTAGACCACAGTATATGTAGAAGAAATTTAATGAATACAAATAGATTGGTCAACATTGTTGGTATTCTAAAATGAGATGAAAATATCAGAATTTGTTCATGGGGTAATTCCATGAATCTTTCCTTATGTTTAAGATGATATGCATTGTGTAAGGGTTGTGTATATATTAGGAACTGATGTCTTCATAATAATAACTAGTACTTTTACAGCATTTGCTCAGCCATATACTCTACTAGTGTTTTGCACATATTAATTCATTTACTATAACAGTCTTATGAGATAAACAATATTACTAGCCTCATTCTATTGATGAAGGAACTGAAACAGACCAGTTGCTGACTTTCCCTTGACAACATAAGATACTTTGAAGCTAGTCTTTAGAGGCCAAACTTCTCACTACTAAATCTATCATCTTATATTTTGATGTCTGATTTTAAGATATCCTAAATCTTATAAAATATGATATGGACCATATATATATTTTTTTATATAGTGTAGATAAAAGAAGAGAAGGGATAAGGATCACAAACAGGTAGGAGTAGGAAAGTTTAATAATGTAAATCTTGATACAGAAAATGTGGGATGAGAGAAAGATCTCAGGTGTGTTCTCACCTTCTTTTATAGCTTCCTCATCAAGTGAGTTCAGTATTTCTTTCCTCTTGTCCTGGTTACCTGCCAGGGCAAATGCATAGGCCAATAGTGCCTTGGTGTAGACATGGGTGCCATGGGCTCCTTCCTTTGCTGACTTCCAGGCTGAATCCAGGCAAAACAAGGCATTGCGGACAACAGGATGCTGTGACAGGAGAACAAAAAAGGAACTAAGTTACGTGAATGGGTTGCTAGCATTCCCAGGTTAACACAATTTATGACACAGGAGATAAAGCTTTTGGAATACATTTGTTCATCTATTTCTCATTCTAATGGATAATGAGAGGGTAGATTTTGATGTGCTATTCTCATACACACACACATACACATACACATTTTTTGTGGTACTGAGGATTGAATTCAGGGGTGTTGAACCACTGAGCTCTACAGCTCCAGGACTTAAAAACTGTTTTGTTTTGAGACGGGATCTTGCTAATTTGCCCATCCTGTCCTGAAACTTATAATCCTCTTGCCTCCACTCCCAAGTAGCTGGAATTACAGGCATGTGTGACTGTGCCAGGATGCTATTCTTATAAAAAGCAGAAACAAAGACCATATCTTTAGGATTCTCCCCAGAAGAATCCAAGGGGGATATAGCCGGGGGGATATAGCCCAGAGGCATCACTGGAAAAGTATAAGTCTGTCTTAATAGATTGGCCAAATTCTCTATTGATCTGGAAATCATTGACACTGCTTAGAAGAAAGGTTGACAGTTGGGTTTTGGTAGGTTAGTGTTTCAGAGAGCAGGTAAGTGGTTTTTTTTTTTTTAATATTTTTTTAGTTGTAGATGAACACAATACCTTTATTTATTTTATGTGGTGCTGAGGATTGAACCCAGTGCCCCACACATGCAAGGCAAGCGCTCAACTGCTGAGCCACAACCCCAGCCCAGGTAAGTGGTTTTGTTGCATGCAGAAGTACCCTTTACTAGGGAAATGAGGTGGTACCTACAGTAACTGGGAGTGGAATCTTCAGAAGAGCTATGGTGATATAGGCGGAGAGGGTGACTTCATCTTCTACTCCTCCCTGTGAATATGGAAAAAGAAAAGACTTGAGTGATACAGCTTTTCAGAATGCTGTTGAACAGCTCTGTCTACTGGGCAGTGTAATGGAATTCATCCTTATTTATATTCATTCCCAATGGGGCAAAGTATCACAACAGTTCTAAGTTCCATTCCCTCTTGGTGTTATCCAGGTTTTATTTTCTTTTGGGCACCTTCTGTCAGGAATTTCTACATTGTCACTTCCTTTCATCACCCTTATAGATATCCTAATGGCCACATCAAAGCTAGCCTTGGATTGATTAACCTTTATGGCATTATTGAGCAGTGAACCAGAGCTCCTGAAGCAGCCATTGTCCTTCTGCTTCTGAGAGAGCCAGAGGAGGGCTTGGGTAATGTGTGTTTCATCAATGAAGATATATTTTCGAGCCTGGGCAAAAGTCTTCAGTACAAAGGCTGTGAGCCTGCAGAGGAGCAAGTGATGATGATGTTATGTCATTAGAATGATTTTATAGCCACTTACCACAACAAGCTTCCTATGACATTTTCTATACATAGAAGAGTCAACAGGAATTTTTGTGACTTAGAGCTCTTATCTCTTTTAGTTTCTTTGGTTAATCTTTAGGTCTAGTATTTCCTTGCTGACTCCCTTTGTCACAGGAAGTCTAATTTACTTATTTTTCTTAGTTATTTTAGGAGGAAGGGTTTTAAATCTCTTTTCTTCAGAGATTTTCTTCTATACCTGACAGAATCTTCTATAAATGAGCTCTTTTATGTAATAACTTCTAACTGGTTTTGCCTGAGTGATTTAAAGGGTAATGTCTCATATTAGTCTCCTTAATTCTTTCCTCCTTTTAGTGATATTTTTCTCAGTTAGGATAAGCATGATCTAAGAAAACAATATAAACTGAGTTAACATGGTTTATTCAGAAGTAATATGATAGTTAACTGACCATGTCATTTAAAAACTTATGGTTATGGGAGCCAGTGTAGAAAAAACACTTGGTATATTACCAACAGGGTAAATTTGGGGAACAGGTCTAACACAGTTGTATTTGAATATCAGATTTTTTGCTTGCTATGTTGCTGATCTTGGTGTATTTATCTAGTATAATCTGGTATAGGTCTAATAATACAATCTTAATAGGGTTTCTGTGAATATAAATGTGGTAATATGTGAAAAAATCTGGCACAAAAATGAGAGTTCAATAAATTGTCCTTCACTTACCAGGTATTGCCCTGGTTCCTGCCATATTTCTCCCCAAAGGTGCTGTAGGAGCCATCGTGGTGCTTATAGTTTAACTGTCTTTGGTAACCTGGAATGGAAGATTAATGAAACAGTGTGACAGATTAATACGGCATGCAGAGGCCAGAGAAATTATTAAAATGCTTTGGCCTCCCTTGTGCCTTTTCCTAAATTTTTCGGTCATACTTTAGAAGGTTCTGAGTGCTAAACATTTTATTAGAGATTGGATAGTTTTCATGAAATTAATCATCATAGTGTTTTTTGTTTTTATTTTTGGTACCAAGGATTGAACTCAGGGGTACTCGACCACTGAGCCACATCCCCAGGCCTATTCTGTGTTTTTTTTTTTATTATTATTAGTTATTTTATTTAAATGCGTTTCAAGTCATAGTACATAACCAGATCTCAGTTTTTCCATTTCTCTGGTTACAAACCAGATAAAGTCACAACATTTGTGTCTTCTTACATGCACCAGGGGTAGTAATGACCCTCTCAATCAACCATCATAACTATACCCATTCCCCTTTCCTTCCTCCCAGCTCCCCCTGCCGCATCCAGAGTTCCTGTATTTCTCCTATGTTTCCCGTTCCCACCCCCCTTATGTATCCTCATCCACTAATCAGAGAGGACATTCAGCATTTGGTTTTGGGGGATTGGCTTACTTCAATAAGCATAATGTTCTCCAATTCCATCCATTTGCCTGCAAATGCCATAATTTTATTCTCTCTTATTGCTGAATAATATTCCATTGTGTATATGTACCACAGTTTCTTTATCCATTCATCTATTGAAGGGCATCAGGGTGCTTCCATAGTTTTGCAATGGTGAATTGTGCTGCTATAAACACTGAGGTGACTGCTGTATTGTAGTGTGCTGTTTTTAAATCTTTAGGGTATAAGCCAAGGAGTGGGATAGCTGGATCGAATGGTAGTTCCATTCCAAGTTTTTAAAGAAATCTCCAAACTGCTTT
>JAQQSJ010001202.1:0-14281 GCA_028644305.1 Xerus rutilus | reverse complement strand
GAAACATAAGAGAAATAGAGAAACACTGGACGCGACATGGGGGAGGCGGGGGGCAGGAAAGGGGAATGGGTATAGTAAAGATGGTTGATAAAAAATATATATAAATATATATATATATATATATACTGTTCATTGAAAGTGCATATAAAGGTATTTAATATGAAGAATTTAATCTGCTTATAATTTTGTGCAAAGTTAGAAAAATTATGATTGTAACAATTTTTTTCTATTTGCCTCAACAAATGTTTTCAGTGAAGAGTGTGTACAGCTTCTGAAAATTTGTTTTTTTCTGTTATGGTTGATAACATGTATTAAAATGCAATTTTTGAGAAAAAAAAAAGAGTACGGATTTTTTCCCCACATTCAACAAGTCACTGAATATTTTTAAGTAGTGTTTTGGAAAGGAGAATGTTATATGATATTCTCAATTTTGCATTTTCAAATGAATGCTCTAGTAGCAGTGTAACATTGGGGTTCAGCAAAAATTTTCTATAGAAGCCAAACCCAGGAGTAAATATTATAGACTTTGCAGGCCAGTCTCTTTCATAACTACTCAGCTCTGCTGCTGTAGCATGAAAGCAGACATAAATAATACAAAAACACCTTATTTACGGACTTTGAAACTTGAGTTTCATATAATTTTCACAAGCCATAAGATATTTTTCTTTTGCATTTTTTCAACAACTTAAAAATGTAGAAAATTTAGTTTATAGGCCATAAGAAAATGAGCAGCAGACCAGCACTGACTTCTGTTTATAGTGGGTAGATATGAGGAACAGAGTACAAACAAGAAGGAAGAAAAAAAGATGTGAAAAATACCTAGGAGGAAGAAACAGTGTGATTCAATGACTAATTGGTTATGAGCAGTAAGAAGGTATAGATAAAATGTCTCTCATATTTGCTGTTTCTTTTAAAGCATATTAAAATCTCTTTAGGTATTCCAATATTCAAGTCATCTACTGAGTCAAAATGATTCACAATCAACCAAAATGCAAGTCTTTTTCATATGTATTGCTATTGGACACAGATTATCCTCCACATCTCCATTCTAACCTCTGCTGCTAGATTTCTGTTGTTCTTAAGATGTGGGAATCTGGGGCTCGGGTTGTAGCTCAGTGGTAGAGTACATGTGGGGCACTGGGTTTAATCCTCAGTACCACATAAAAATAAGTAAATAAAATAAAGGCATTGTGTCCATCTACAACTAAAAACAAATTTTTTAAAAAAAGATTTGGGATCTGATTTGCTCTTATAACCACTGCTATGCAACTTCAGTGTTCAATCAGTAAGCATTAAAGCAGTAAGAGGTCAACATCCTTTCTTACAGCCACAATTCTGATTCATTAAACTTCACATTGCTTTAGAATTTCAAAAGTTATCTGTGAAGTCTGACACATAAATAATCTTTTGAACTGGGCCATACTTTTTTCATTGACAGGATCACTAGTACACAAAAGGGAAAGTTGCACTAATAGAATATTAACTGATATCAATTTTAAAATGCAATTTGATCAAAATTATATTAGTAAAATTTATAAAAACAATTCTTTTTATAATCATTAGAAACAATTGGGTAGATCTAGAGAATATTTAGATTCAGGATAAACTAGCATACTCAGACTGGATGATTAGCACTAATACAAACAATATGGGAACCATTTCTTTAAAATGGCTTCAGTGGAAAGTCTAGGCATCTGTGTGTTTACAGGTTAGAGGGGGCACATTTGACCTAAAAACAAACACAATGTGACATCAGGCAGCATAAAGTAACGATCTCTGGGAGAAAGGAAACACAAGAGGCAAGCCTCATGATTATCCTTGCATCCTGTCTGGAGAATTTCCAGACTACAAGCAGGGAGAAAGAATTCACGCAGGGGCCAGCAAACTTCAAAAGGTGGAGCTGGGAGTCCAGCAAGGTAAATAAAACCAAAGTTCATAGGAAAAGTATCAGAGACGGAGAAAGCTATACAGACAGAAAGCTCCAGAGATTTGCCTCCTCAATTCTTCAGCACAGTACTGATCAGCACATGATTCATTTCCAAAACTGGGAAAATAAACATGCAAAAGAGCAGAGGGAACAATCACTTGAGCTTAAACATAACCAGGAACAGTTTGTGTTCCCATTAGCCATAGTGAAAAATCTCATAATTCATGGGACATTGAATAAAGTGTGTATACTCAGAAGGGTTGAACTTTGGTAGTAGGGAAAAATGAGTCCTGAACTAAGGGCTGCTCTGGTACCACCTAAAAAAGATTAAAGCAATCTTCAAAAGTATCAAACTGTTTCCAAGTGACTTAGCTCTATGCTAGATTAAAGCTCAATAACAGTTTTAAGAATATAAAAATGATGTGGGGAAGGACACGGGAACAATGGAGGAACTCTATGCACAGGGGCGTAAGGGGGGAGGGAGCATGGGAACAGTAAAGGTGGTGGAATATGATGGCCATCATAGCCCTAGCTTTATGTATGACTGCATGTATGTTGTGATTCTATATCACTTACAACTAGAGCAACGAAATGTTACCTTCCATCTGTGTACAATGAATCAAATTGCACTCTGATATCATGTAAACCTAAATAGAACAAATAAATAAATTAAATATGAAAAAAAGAATATAAGAATATCTGGTGCAGGTACCAACTTCTTAATAAGACTTCTGAAGCTCAAGAGATAAAACCAAGAATCAATAAGTAGAGTGGCATCAAATTAAAAAGCTTCTACATAGCAAAGGTAACAAGAGCATGAAAAGAGAGCGTGCAGAATGGGAGAAAATCTTTTCCAGTTACTCTTCCAATGGGGGATTAATATCCAGAATATATAATATAGAACTCAAAATAACAACATCAAAAAACCCAAATAACCCAATCAATAAATGGACAAATGATATAAACACATTTCTCAAAAAAGATATATGGATGGCCAACAAATATATGAAAAAATGTTCAACATCGCTAGCAATAAGGGAAATGCAAATCAAAACTATACTTGAGGTTTCATCTTACTCCAGTAAGAATGGCAGCCATCAAGAATGCAAATAATACAAAAGGGAATAAAGGGAAGGGAGAGGGGATGGGATAGGACTGAATCTGACCTAACTTTGTTATGTACATATATAAATATACTCAGTGAATCTCACCATCATGTACACCCACAAGACACTAATTTAAAAAACAAACTAAGCCTGGCATGGTGGCACACGCCTGTAATCCCAGCACTTGGGGAGGCTGAGACTGGAGAATCGTGAGTTCAAAGCTAGCCTCAGCAAGGACGAGGCACTAAACAACTCAGTGAGACCTTGTCTCTACATAAAACACAAAATAGGTCTGGAGATGTGGCTCAGTGGTCGAGTACCCCTGAGTTCAATCTGAAGTACCAAAACAAACAAACTATAAGTAAATAGCAGAAAGATCAGTACAGCAGAGGGAAGGTAAAAGAGGGAGGAAAAGGGATAGTACTGGGAATTGAATTAGAACAAATTACATTCCATTTTTTATAATTATGTCAAAATAAATCCTATCATCATGTAATAACTAAAAGGAACCCATAAAAAAAGAATACAAATAATAATACACAGTAAAGATACTGGGGAAAGGTACATTTATATATTGTTGGTGGGATGGCAAATTAGGACAACCACTTTGGAAATCACTATGGAGATTCCTAAAAAGACTAGAAATGGAACCACCCTATGACCCAGCTATTCCACTACTTGTGATTTATCCAAAAGAAGTAAAATTAGCATATTATAGTGATACAGGTACATCAATGCTTATAGCATTGCAGTTCACAATAGCCAAGTTATGGAACCTGTCTAGGTGCCTCTCAACAGACAAATGAATAAAGAAAATGTGGTATATATACTCAATGGAGTTTTTCATAAGTTATGAAATTTAGTCATTTGCTGGTAAATGGATGGAACTGTAGGACATCATGTTAAGTGAAATAAGCAGGACTTAGAAAGTCAAGGATCAAAAATTCTTTCTCATATGCAAAAGCTAGAGAGACAGAGAAAAAAAGGGGATTACATGCAAACGGAAGAGAGTCCAACAGAGTAGAGGAAGGGGATCAAGAGGGAGGGAAGAAGGGAGAGCATGGGAAAATAAAGGGGAACAAAATGTACCAAATTCTGCTATGTCCATGTTTAAATAAACCCCAGTAGATTATATATGTATATTATATATATATTCTATATATGTAGTCTATATATGTATGTATTCTCTATACATATGTATTCATATATATTCTATCTATACATATATATAATACACTAATTGAAATAATAATAGTAATGGAAGGGAGATGAGAATCGTAGAACAAGCAGATTGGAGGAGGAAAAAAGAAGATACTGGGGAATGAGACTGATCAAATTATGCTATGTGCATATTCAAATATGGCATATAAAGTCAACTTTATAATTGTAATGCATTAATTAAAAAAGAGAAAAGGAAAAAAATTAAAAAGAAAATAAAAGCAGTAAGAATTGTTTTAAAAAGAATATAAAAATGTGCAGTAACCAAAAAGGTAAAATTCACAATGCCTGGCATCTAACCAAAAATTAATAGGTACATAAAGCATGAAAATATAACCCATAATGAAGGGAGAAAAATATCAACCAATTGAAACTGATCTAGAAATGATACATGATAGCAAAAGGACATTAAAATAGTTATTATGACTTCAAGAAGGAGGAAAGATTAGGTATGTTAAGTAGACCCATAAAATATACATACATATATATATACATATATATATATACACATACACACATACATACAAATCAAATTTCTACTGTAAGGGATTAATAGCACACATAATGTTATAAAAGAAGAGATTACTGAATATGAAGACATGGCAATATAAATTACACAAAATGAAATATGGAAAGAAAAAATGGTGGGAAAAATGAACAGAGGACCCTTAGAAACTGTTGAAGAAAATGAAAATCAATAACTAACATTTAATGAGACAGATACTTTACATCCATTTTCCCACTTATTCCTTCAATATATGAATGAAATCAACACTATTATTAAATCCATTTTACAGATGAGCAAATGAGGTGTAGAGAAGTTGAGTGCCTTGGTCATGGTTTCATGGCTATTAAGTGGTAGAACCAGGATTCAAATGCACAGGAAATCTGATCCTGGAATCTACATGACTAACCACTATATCATAGTACTTCTAAACTGAGAAACACCTAACTCCACAAGCACTAAAGAATCTAGAGGCAAAATGGAAAATAAGCCAGACTCCTGAACAACTAACTCTAAGTGAAAATTACAGGCATTTAAAGAGAAAAATGATAACATTTAGGAAAGAAAGAAGATATCGTTGTAACAATACATATGATGAAATGTTTTCTACATAATGCCAAATATACTATGCTAAGCTAACTTTTCAAAATTATGACAATATTCCAAGAGACTATAATGGAGAGACTAAGAACCAAAGCTAAAAAATGCCATCTCTAAGGCAGCTCTAATCACTATCTGGTTGAGTACGAAGTTGTTCTAATTTTAAACATTTATTTCCACCATGCCACCCAGAACATATTACTAAAGACATCAATCTAATCATCAGACACCTAATTATACAATCAATAATAAAAGCCCTCCAGAATATTCTCATCAATCTCCAGTGTCAGACTCATGCCAAGGACATGAGCAACTGTGCTCCCAAAGGGATTACTGCAGAATGAAATAATATTCATTTTGCAATAATAAGAACTTTCAAAATGTAGCACCTGATAGAACTTTACCTTAGGTGTCTCATATACTTGTTCCAGATGTATGATGTGTTTATGATTTACACTTTTTAGGATATTCACCTCCCGTTCAAGTAACTTCACAGCAGAGCTTCCAGCCTTTATCAATGAAAAAACACAGATTTCACATTTGAATGTCACTTTCACATTCCTCAATATAAAATTACTTTATGCTTTTACCTACATTACTGGAAAAATTTCCTTTTCAAATGATATCACTTAGTTTATCCCATGATCAGACTAAATTATGCTCCTCTTTCCTTCATCCAATTTCAAATTATATTTAATTTGGCCTCAAACTATATCTCTCTCTTGAACTGTTTCTATAAATTAGCTACAAGATGGCATCTGTTCCCTCACAAAATTATTCTGATTTTTAATATGCTTTTTGATATTTCCCTCAAAATCATATTGACATTTTGGTTTAATATAATAAAAACAAAATCTTCTAGGGACACCAATTGGAGATATTTTTATAACAAAATGTTTTTCTTTTGTTTTGTTGTTGTTTTGGTTTTATTTGACTTATGTACATCA
The DNA here is from genome assembly GCA_028644305.1 of Xerus rutilus. Lineage (NCBI taxonomy): Eukaryota > Metazoa > Chordata > Mammalia > Rodentia > Sciuridae > Xerus > Xerus rutilus. Next base: position 7,978 of record JAQQSJ010001202.1, on the reverse strand, counting down.
AAGGAAATATATAAATTTCCTGGAATCCCACATGGTATCCCAGCTACTTGGGAGGGTAAGACAGGAGCATTGCAAGTTTGAGACCAATCTGGGCAACTCAGTGAGATCCTGTCTCAAAATTTGAAAAATAAATTGGGCTGGGAATATAGTTCAGTGGTAGAGCACCTCTAGATATAATCCCTAGTTTCAAAAGAAAAAAGAAAAATAAAAAAACAGAGGTAGTGAGATTCTGTGTTCAACCCTGGATTAAGTTTCTTCCTGATCCTCTGGTTAACCTAAAGAGACAAGAAAGAGAGACAGAGACCACCTTGCTTTCAGACCAACCTAATCCCCACTTGATCTCCTAACAGCTAACATTTACCATGCCTGGTAGCAAAAGGAAAAGGCAGGAACACTCCAGGGAGCACAAGGACCTCATTTAGCATGTAGGTAACTATGTACAATGTCATCTAAGAAACTCTAGAGAAGTTTTCTCTGCCCTCACCACCAACTCCCACCCCCAAATCATCAACCCTACTGATAGTTGCCATTATTTGAGGATAAGCACTGTCTTTCTATATGGGTCTTATTTCCACATAAAAATGTCCTTGACAGAGCAAATTTTAAAATGTCCTTGAAAGGGATAATAAAGAACCTACTCCGCCACTCACTACCCAACCGCACTTTGGGAAGGTACATAAATAGTTCTTTTTTTAAAAAAAAACATTTATTTTTTAGTTGTAGGCAGACAGAATACCTTTATTTTATTTTTATGTGGTGCTGAGGATCAAACCCAGTGCCTCACACATGCCAGGGAAGCATGCTACCACTGCACCATACCCCAGCCCCATAAATAGTTCTTAAAGGAAAGGGACTGATCACAAAGCACACATGATCTAGTTATAATTTTATTTAAAGTTATTCCTGCTTTCACTCAACTTGACTTTTCAACTTATACCATCTTGGGATGAATAGGATACTGACACCCCCATACTACGTATACCCTACCCATATAGGGTGAAAGCACATTTTAAGATTAACCTAGAGTGTCAAGAGAAATAGTGACTATTAGGAGTGAATTCTTGTCTAGACTAGATATGGAAAGTTAACATAATTTCTCCTAATAGCCATCTCATTTCTGTTCCTCTCTCTCTACCCAAATGGTTTGACCTGTACATAATGCAATGATTTTGTTCAATTATACGTTATAATTTTAACCTACATAATTTTATTGTAATACCTTAGTTTCCCATAAACTCTTGACATCAGTATGTATGTGAAAGGGTAATTCCTAAAGTTGAAAAGTAGTTATCTTGTCTATATAGCCCTAAAACGGGACACCTAACCTACCTGACACCAAAAGAAAAATGGAAATAATGCCCTGGGTAGAACAGTGGGTTGCATCCTAGAGCCTTAAAGAATTCTAAAGATTTCTAGAAAGGCTCTTAATTGCTTTATTAATCTTATTAAGATTGACAAGTGCCAGGCACCGTGGCGCACACCTGTAATCCCAGCGGCTCAGGAGGCTGAAACAGGGGGATCGCAAGTTCAAAGCCAGCCTCAGCAACGGTGAAGTGCTAAGGAACTCAGTGAGACCCTGTCTCTAAATAAAATACAAAAAATAGGGCTGGGGATGTGGCTCAGTGGTTGAGAGCCCCTGAGTTCAATCCCTGGTGCCCCCCCCCCAAAAAAAGATTGATGTTACCTTATTGAACAATAGGACATTAGGGAGAAATTTGCTACAGTTTATTTTAAAGAATATAAAAAACTTACTATTTAATTTTATAAAAGTAATATTTATCATTACAGATCCAAGGAAAAAAGACTATGCTGTTGGGGTTTTTTCCAGGCATAGAAATATTTTCCAGTTGATAAAATGATCAGGTATAAAGTATAAGGTGTTAGACTCCCACTTCAAAGAGAAGCCTCGTTGTTCACTCCAAGAGGGAATGCAATGAGAAATATAATGAATACAAGTGACAGTGTGTTAGACAATTGTAGGGCAAAGCGGTTCAAACTGAAAGAGCAGGTAGGATGAATAAACAAAATTCTTTAGCTAACAAAGAGGAATCAGGGAATCAAATGGAAGGATAGGAGAAAAGTATAACAAAACATCACAGGGGAAGATCAGGACTTAATTCTAGTTAAAATGTCTCTAACCCACAATCCTATGCCTATACTAATGAACACCAGCCCTTACCTTCAACTCATTCCAGTAAAAATTTACCTGTTTGGTTATATTGGTTATGTTATCCTTTCATTTGTTTTTTCCGAACAGCACTTGTCTACTTGAGTTCATGAACTAGTCCCTTCCCAGGAAGCAAGAGAAATACCCACACTTCTCCAGTAGATCAGCTGAGGCCCTGGCCCTCAGGCTCAGACACAGCTTGTGACAGTGTGAAAAACTATACTGCCCACACCAAACCATACACACTGTATCCTCAGTGTGATGCTGCTAACAAGCCCTACCTTTTCTTTATTCACTTTTTTAATTGCCCACTTAGTTTCTGTTTCCTTGTCTGTAGCTTCAACGACCAGTCCAAAGCTCCCTTGTCCCAATATTCTTCCAAAGGTATAGAAATCCTGGAGACAAAATAAGAGTTCTTTTATCTTTCTCTGCCATTCAGCAGGTGTTAAAAATGAGCACATAAGCCGGGCGCAGTGGCTCACGCTTGTAATCCCAGCACTTAGGGAGGCTGAGACAGGAGAATTGCCGGTTCAAAGCCAGCCTCAGCAACGACGAGGCACTAAGCAACTCAGTGAGACCCTGTCTCTACATAAAACACAAAATAGGGCTGGGGATGTGGCTCAGTGGTCGAGTGCCCCTGAGTTCAATCCCCAGTACCAAAAAAAAAAAAAAAAAGGAGCACATAATACTGAGAGATATACACTCAAGGGAAGAGAGATTCTGTCACAGGGTAAAATCAGAGATGACACTACATACTTGCTTCAATATTAGTAAAAATATCTTAATTAACAAAAAATAAGTTTTGATGAATTGTATTAAATATCCCCTTTGGAGGAAAACTATAAAAATCCTAATGGTGAAATGTGGAAAAGCTCAAAACTGTAAAATGAATCTCTTTCAAACTATAATATTAATGAAATATCTTCAGAAGAAAAAAGAGAAATGGAACAGTAATACATACATGCATTTGCATATATGTATAAATACACATAAAAAATACAGTCACCAAAAACATTATTCCAAAACTCAGAGCTGTACTACAAAAATCAATATATACACCCATTGAATAACTGCTTTCTTGTTTAACAATTAATGAGTTCTCTTTTTCATTATCTCTATTAGGTATTACTCTTATTGGTTTTTTTTTTCATTTTGTTTTAGAAAAAGCAATATGGGACAGAAATTTGAATAAAAATTAAGGAGAAGATAAACACATCTAAATTACACTGTCCCAACCAAGAATCTTTCTGCTTATTGTTTAATTGCTGCTCCTATTCCCCATTGCTTACACTCCTTTCTTACTTTTCTATATGAAATGCCCAATGACTTACTCACCTCCTTCATAGAGGGCTTCCCTGCCTAACTCTGCACAATGGTGACCGTTCCTTTATTTATACTGCTTTGAGTGTGTATATATTAGTCCTCAAACACTATTATTACTGTCATTCTTATTTTGGCTGTTTTCTCCCAAGATGGAATAGGAGCTCCTTAAAGAGTTGTTTCTGTTGTATCCATTAAAAGACCTAGTTCCTCCCTTTTCCCCCATACCACATAATAGCGTAGTAGTGAGAATCAAAGAAAACTCAGTTGAGTAATTAGAAAATAGGACAAAGCATAATTTTATTTTCATTATATTTACATATAACTCCCACATATAGAGTATGTAAAGTGAATTAAATCTCAATTAATGCAGTCATTTACCCTTTTTTCTCACAGAAATAATCTCTTCATAACTATGTCCCAAATTTGTCTTGTTCTTAAAAAAAAAATCAACCTTAATTTTCCTCCTTAAATATACAGAATCACAATCTGAATACAGTATTTTAATACTGTTTAAGTTGGATTTTTAAAAGTGAGAAGTGAACAGTGTTTTATAATTTATAGTTTTCTTCAACTAACTGCTCTGATAGTGTTACATACTAGTTAAAATAAGGAGAAAATGACTTCTTGTCTCTAATAATTTTAAGAGGATGCTGTTAAAATGATATTTTAAATCTATTTTTATTGATATAGAGGAAGTCCATGATATAGCAGAATGTGAAAACCATGTACTTACAATCCCTTTATAAACACATGGGTATGATAAGGCACTTACATTGGTGTGTGGATAGATGTCATCTAAATATTAAGAGTGGTTATGGGTAGTAGACTTGCGGATGATTGTAACTTCATTCTTTATACTCTTTGAAATGATAAAAATATTTATAGTGAGTCTGTCCATGCTATGGGGGAAAGAAGCTTGAATTTCAACTATACAAATTAAGATTATTTCTTTAAAATGTACATATACTTGAAATATTTCATAATTTAAAACAGATTTTTTAAAGAAAAATAGAATATAAGTGATACATGCATAGAAAAAACTGAAGATAATAAATTAGATTGGCTATAACTGTGATGATTTTTATTTTCTTCACTTTTTATCTGCATGTTCGTAATCTTCCACAGTGAACACATTTTACTTTTTGAAAAGTTCTCATAACTAAATTTAAAACTTAGTAAATTTGTGGGCTTTCTAAAGTACAGAACTTTTATTTAAAGGAAAGTGTTTAAACTTTTCATGTCAAAATTTCCTAGGAAGTTCTCCTGATCACTCCAGATAAATTGCCAAATATCTACTAACACAGTTTCTAAAAATTTCTTAACATTAATGAAAACTCTTCTTGTAATTATTCTTGTTATAGTTTCTTTAATCTCATGTTAAATGGACACAATTTAATTTTTAATGGCTCTAATATTTAATTCATATTCTTATATAATAATCAGAATCCTGGAAAAATAATACTGGTATTAATCCAATCTGGAAAAGATAGAAAGATTACAAGGGAAACTGTGGCCTCCCTACCAATCACCAAGGAGATAAACAGCTAAGCTATCAAAAGTCATTTGGCCTCTACATCTTCAAGGAGTCCACATATGCACTATACTTTTAAAGACAGCCAAGATTCTTACACCAAAATGTTCTCTTTTGTCTAGTAAAAATGCCCTTTTCTTTAATTAAAGTCTATTTCATCCTCCAGGAGCAGGAAATAGTCTTCACTTTCTTCAGTAAAAACTTTAAGCCAGGTGCAGTGGCACATGCCTGTAATCCTAGTGGCTCAGGAGTCTGAGACAGGAGGTCACAAGTTCAAAGCCAACCTCAGCAATGGCGAGGCACTAAGCAACTCAGTGAGATGGTGTCTCTAAATAAAATACAAAATAGGGCTGGAGATGTGGCTCAGTGATTGAGTGCCCCTGAGTTCAATCCCCAAAAAACTTTGACATACTTGAAAAATGGAAATTTTTCTCCTTTCTTTACTTCTTTTCCTTAGAAGCTGATTTTTAAATCATTTTTTGCCATTAACCACTGGCTTAAGCAACCTGCAAGTCCCTAGAAGCTTCAGCTTGCTTCCTGTATACCTCAATAGAAGCTCCATCCTCCATCCTTATGTGAGGAACTTTTCCGTCTGAAATGTTGCCCCGACTCCGTTGTTGTTGACATGCTTTTCTTTCTACATTTGAAGTTCTTGAGATCTAGGACAAAAAAGGAATTTTGAAAAATAACTTTAAGATACAATATTCTTATTGATAAAGAACTTTAAATAATCTAATATGCTCTGAATTAAGATAACACAGTAATAACTCACTCAGAAACACTTATGTGGCAATAATTATGTAATTCAAGTATCAAATAACAGTTGATGGGGAAAATGTGAAACAGGTTCAACTTTGAGGAGTGAGAAAATGACTTTTATTAAACTTAACTGTACTCTGTCTCAAAAATTGCGGTATGGGGATGTGGCTCAGTGGTAGAGCACTCGCCTAGTGTGCATAAGGCCCCGGGTTCAATTCCCAGCACCACAAGAAATACTAATAAACATGAGTTACACATTAAAAAAAATAGTACTATATCAACTATACTCTTCTAAATTGCTTCTTCTCAATGTAGATACATATAGCCACGTCAGTTCAACTGGGTATCTATAGATTGTTTGTCACTAAAGCAAACTGATTTTGTAAAGTATATTTGAAATTTCAGTTAGACAACCAGACATTTTCTTGAATAATAAAGCCATAATCACACTTTAAGCACAAACATAAGTCTCATTCTGCATCAGTAGAATAAAATGCTCAGAACTTCAGATTTAATTCAACTTGAAAAATCAATCCTTATAACCAATTTTTTCAAAGAGTGGGAAAAAACATTGCTAATTGTTCTGGATCCTGAGAAATAATTAATTTAAGCATTGGTTGGAAATATCATAAAACATACAATTAACCAACTTTGCTCACCTCTTCTGTAAGAAATGTTTCTTTAATGGTTAAGAAGACAATGAATTACCTGACAAGGGCTCATGGGAAGGAGTTAGAGAAAGGATTAAGTAATTGGATGATAACTTGTAATGAGATGTAGAATCTTCGATATTTACCAAATCTTTCCCAGAAGATTCTCTGCTGATACTGTTTTCTTTTTTTCTCTCTGCTGAAACTATAAATTCTGAACTAGCAATACTTGATGTCTGTGACATTTCTACCACCAAAACTGGAGAATAATTTGATGCGCAAGAACATAATCTAAGTTCATTATTCTGAGGAGTAGATGAACAGTGGGGGCATTGTCTGGATATTTTATTCAAGTCACTATCAGCCATTTGTTTAGCTCTGCAACAAAAATAACTTGAAAGATGTTTTCACTTTTTCAGGAAGAGAATAGATCAAAAAGGATATAGTAGGTTGATGGTGAAAACCGCAACTTCCAATTGGTAAGGTCCTTAGGTTAATGATGCACTAGACTTATATTCACACATGAGATCTGCAGAAAGAAAAAAAATCATTTAGGAAATTCCTATCCCACAATCCTCCTAGAGATCACAGAAACTAGCAACTAGCGCCAAAAGCATCCCTCACAGACATGAAAAGTTAATGTTTACAACAAAATTGGACCACAAGGATGCTGAAAAACAAGGTCTAAAATAGTGTTTTATCAAACTGTAGTGATGGGTTAGAAAATCAACTTTGTGGATAATATCAGAATATTTTGCATAGACCCTTGAACATTCTATGAAACTTTTAATTGTACAAATACATTATAGATTGTGTGTGCATGTGTGCATAATTGGTCAAGGTATAAATATTTCTTAATGTGGGTTATGGTAAAAAAATAAGATCTAAAAATATTGACGTAAAACATACATCAGTGTGTTCAAAATTTAAAGCCTTTGTCTATTTATTATCAGAGCAAATTCTTATACATTTCACAAAGGAATGGATAATTTGATTTTTTAAAAACTACTTAATCTGAGTTCTGCTCCAGAGTTCCTGTGAACCAGCAGGAGTGCAACAGAGGGCCCAAAATAGCCCCCAGAAAACTCCACAGGTGCCCAGCCAAAGGCAGATCAGAGACTGCTAGCTACCAGCCACAGGGGAGCCTACATCCATAGTAAGGGTCTCACACAGACACTCCTGCTTGTGACCCTGCCTAAGTGAGGCTTGGGCCCAACCCACTTCTGCTGCAGAGTTCCTGTGGACAAGCAGGAATGAAACAGAGGGCCAAAAACCACCCCCAGGCAACTCCACAGGTGCCCAGTCAAAGGCAGACCAGAAACTGCTAGACACCAGCCACAGGGGAGCCCACACCCATGGTAAAAGTCGGTGCAGAGAACCCTGCATGAAGAGGCCCCATGCAAGTGAGGCCTGGGCCCAACCCAGTTCTGCTCCAAGCTCCTGTGGATGGGAAGGAGCAGCAGAGGCCCAAAACTGCCCTCAGGGACCACCGTAGGAGCCCATCCAAGGCCACTCCCACTGCCCTCTTAAGGTACGTCCACTGCCACC
>JAQQSJ010001201.1:0-14285 GCA_028644305.1 Xerus rutilus | reverse complement strand
CCAACCTAGATGCCCTTCGATAGATGACTGGATAAAGAAACTGTGGTATATATACACAATGGAATATTACTCAGCAATAAGAGAGAATAAAATTATGGCATTTGCAGGTAAATGGATGGAGTTGGAGAATATCATGCTAAGTGAAGTAAGCCAATCTCAGAAAACCAAATGCCGAATGTACTCGTTGATAAGTGGATGCCGATCCATAATGTGGGGAAGGACATGGGAACAATGGTGGATCTCTGTTCACAGCGGTGTAAGGGGGGAGGGGGCATGGGGACAGCAAGGGTGATGGAATATGATGGTCATTATAGCCCTAACTTTATGTATGACTGCATATATGTTGTGATTCTATACAACTTACAACTAGAGAATTGATATGTTATCCTCTATGTACAATGAATCAATTTACACTGTTAACATGTAAGCCTAAATAAAACAAAACAAAACAAAAAAGCTGAGGAAATGAAGATAAATACTGGTTTTTTATAAAAATATGCTGATCATGTAAGATAGAGATGACAATTTATTTAAGGGGCATGGGTTATAATTGTAGAACCACCCTAATGATTTAGAAACTGTTTCTTTTGCCAAATGCATGTGTCTTCAGTGGGCAGGTGAGCACAGTAACTGAGGTGATTAACACTGACTTTCTAGCCAAGTATGGTGGTGTATGCTGGTGATCCTAGCACATCCAGAGGCTGAGGCAAGAAGATCCCAAGTTCCAAGGCCAGCCTCAGCAATTTAGTAAGGCCCTCAGCAACTTAGTCAGACTCTGTCTCCAAATCAGAAATAAAAAGGGCTGAGGACATTGCTCAGTGTTTAAGTGCCTCTCAGTTCATCCCTGCTACCAAAAAAAAAGTTCTTCTTTCTAGGTGGTCTACATCATTTTCTTTCTAGGGCACCAAGTAGAATAGTCAGTGAGAACTAGAACAATTCTCCATCTAGAGTTTCAGTTTCCCAAAGGTTCTATAGAATCATATAATTTTGTACAATTTTAAAACCATGAAGGCATAGGTGTGATTCTTTCTGTTGCTGGGCCTGATAGGCTCTTAGGCACATAACTGGGAAAATAACCCCCAAACCACATCAGCTGGTTCAAGCGAAGTTTTCATGTCTTTCCTCTGTAAAGTGGTAAATCAGAACCTTCATTTTTAACTAAATGAACAAGTTTTGTATATAAAGAGGAAGCTTTTTTAAAAAGCAGATTTAGTGTATTTCTCCCAGGTTTTCTGGAAGTTCAAAAGAAGTAGCTCTTTCATTATCAAGTATCTGCCCAGCTAAATGTCCTGTGCCATTAGAATTTCAGTATTTGGAGATAACTACTTTTATAATTCTTTTTTTTTTTTAAATATGTATGGCTTTTCACAGATACTGTAATCTAAAAAAAAAACAACAACAAAACACTATTGGCATGAATCCACACCACTGTAACTTAAGGTATCATTTAATTGTAAGAACAATTATGTTTTTAGTTCATACAAATAAAATTTAATAATAGTTCAAATTGATGGGTACTGATTTGCTGTTTTGCAATCCTAAACTCAACAGAAATTGTTCTTGTAATGTTGCCACTAGAAATACATTTACGAGTGAATTTTAAATACTGAGGAATAATTTTACAGGCAACAGACTGACCCTGTACACATCTCTAAGTTAATGCAAACCCATGAAATAATTCATGAATATATTGTTATAATAGGAAAAAAGAGTTAAGAAGTCAAAACAAAAGAGCTTAAATTAGGATGCTGCTAATGGCCAGGCATAATCCCTCTGTGTGTGTAAAATAAATTAGCCAGTGGCCCTTTCTTTATTCGTTGAAGATAGAACCATGTTCTTTTAGCTGGGCGCGGTGGTGCATGCCTCTAATCCCAGGACTTAGGGAGGCTGAGACAGGAGAATTGTGAGTTCAAAGCCAGCCTCAGCAAAGGCAAGACACTAAGCAACTCAGTGAGACCCTGTCTCTACATAAAACACAAAATAGGGCTGGGGATGTAGCTCAGTGGTCGAGTGCTCCTGAGTTCAATCTTCAGTACCAAAAAAAAAAAAAAAAGATAGAACCATGTTCTTTTATCAGAACACGTAAGTGATTGAGGCAGACAAGATATCAAATCACTGCTGTCCTCCCCCACTTTCATGTTGGGCTGGGCTTTGAGGGTTATGGAGTTAAGTAGTATGGGAGAGTAATTGAAGCTCATGTGATGCAAAATGGTGCCAGACATACACCCAGGGAGGGTGGTTGCTGACAGGGACAAAGTGGGACCATTGTGGAACACGCATTTCAGAGGCCAAGTGAGGGCACAGATGGATGGGAGTGAGGTGGGGTTGGAGAATTATGCAAGGACCATCCATGGATTCTTCATGCCAAGCTTATGAACTTGGAACGCATGGTGGGCTTTAGGAGGTATCTGCATCCTCTCTATTGTATGTATTTGGGGGTTTGGAATGGGCCTCGGTACACTAAGTTCAGAAGTGGGGTACAAGCTAGCAAAGACACTGTGGGAATCTGTATGATGATGGATTAAGGGCCACCTATGTGGGGTGAGTACAACCTGGAAAGGGTGAGTAGGTGGACCCTGATGTTCTTAGAGGCCTTAATGCGCCACCAGGTCCTGGATCCAAAGACCAGTTCCAGACCTCACTCTTATGGATGGAGAAATGATCCCCAGGTATTTACAGGTTCTTTTGAATCTAGACATCATCCCAGGTCTAGAGACAGAGGGGAGCTACTGTGCGGGTATGGATCTTAAGCATTGGCACCTCTTGACATTCAAACACTCCATGTGGAAGGATCAAGTAGGGTCAAAGTCCACCTCCAGGGGAGTTTATATATATTCTCTTTTACAGTCCGGGGAATAGGTTCCATTATGGTGTGCTGAGGAATGAAATACATGTTGAAGAATATTTAATCTAGTTCAGGAAATAATTCATCCCCAAAAGATATCATTTATATACAATGGCATAAGCATAGAATTTGGAAAGTGCTGAAGAGTGTAAGAGCAAATGTATTACCAAGGGGCTGTAGTTAACCAAAGAAGTCTGGGGTTGTTTTTCATATGAGGGAAAAAATAGATTAAGTTGTTTTAGAAAGAGATAAAGGGCCTGGAAAACTATCATATTGTTTCATTTAGATTGGGAGGAGCAAGTCAATTATATTTTTTCCAACTGTGGGAAGTTCCAAATTTCTAAACTCACCTACGAAGAAAATAAATATATATAATTTTGTATGTGTGTATGCTAGTTAGCTTTGTGTTGCTGTGACCAAAAGATCTGACAAGAACAACTGAGAGGAGAAAAAGTTTATTTTGAGCTCACAGTTTCAGAGATGCAGTCCATGGTGAGCCTTGTCCATTGCTCTAGGCCTGAGGCGAGGCAGAACATCATGGTGGAAGGGAGTGGCAGAGGAAAGCCGTTCACCTTCCAGTAGCAGGGAAGCAGACAGACAGCGAGGAGGAGCCAGGGGCAAAATGTAATTCTCAAGGGCCTGCCTCGGTGCCCTGCTTCCTTCAGCAGCACCCCATATGCTTATAGTTACCAGCCAATAATCAATTTAAATTATTAGTTCTTAAATTGGATCAATCTAGTGATTAGGTTATGACTCTCATAATATAATCATTTTACCTGTGAACATTCCTGCATTATTTCATGAGCTTTCTGGGGGATATCTCATATCAAAACCATAAGAATGTGTATATGTGTGTGTGCGTGTGTGTGTGTGCACGTGTGTGTATGTTTTAAAATCAAAGGTGAAGTATTATTTTATTACTTCAGCCTAAAGTGGTTTTATGGGATGAAAAACAACAGCCTTTGATTAAAATGGCTTTTCAATATAGTTTCAGTGTTTCATAAATATGAATTTGTTGCATCATAATACCTGGGAGGATATCCCTAACAATCTGATCTGAATCAGTGTCAATTGTGAACATTTGTGATATGTTTGATTTTTTTATAAAACACATCAACTAATTTTGTGTGTGTGTGCTAGGAATGGAACCCAATGCCTTGCTCATGCTGGGCGATCACTCTACCACTGATGTATGCCCCCAGCCCAAGCCTTCAGCTTCTCTAGAAACACAACCTTGAGTATGTTCATACCTATGAAGGAATAAGTGAATTTTAATGTTGAGATAATTTTGTAAAATCATTCTCATGTGTATGAGTGGTTATTATGCAGAGAAATAAATCTGCTTTGGCCTAACTACATTATTTTCTTTTCTCTTATATTTATTCTTTTTTAAAAACATTTTTTTTAGTTGTAGATGGACACAATGCCTTTATTTTATTTATTTTTATGTGGTACTGAGGATTGAACCAAGTGCCTCACACATGCTAGGCAAGTGCTCTACCACTGAGCTAAAACTCCAGACCTTATGTTCATTCTTATAAGCTTATTATTTATACTCATCTTTTTTTCTCCTAAGTGATAGTTGTTCTTCCCAATTGTTTTATCATCTTACCTATTAGAAAGTTTTTGTGAATAATTCTTTTTACTTCTAAACATTTCAAGATTTATGTTTCTTATAGACATATTATTTATTAGATTACCGATAAGAATAATATCCACTTAGTGAAACTGCATATCTTACAATGATGCCAGAGAAACAAAATGACACGTGATCCTACCAACTTTTGCTCCAGGAATAAAACAAGAACATTTCCTAGTGAAAACAGAAATGAGTGGAGATTTCTGAGGGTATCTGAGACCTCACCTGGAAGATGCAGGAGTGCAGGAACTGCCCTGTCCCAGTGCCTAACAGGAGGAGGGCACCTTGTTTTGATCCCATGATTTCACAGGTGACTGCAGGAATCAATTGGAACAGCTGATTCTAAGGCCTCCCAGTTAAGGTTATAAAGAAAATGATCATTTTTTACAAAGTATCAAATTACTCTTCCCAAGGAAAAACTATACTGTAAAAGCTATTACTTCTTTTTTCTTTTAAAAAAATTATTATTATTACTACTACTACTACTAGTACTATATTATTACCACTACTGGGATTGAACCCAGGGTTGTTTTAACCACTAAACCACATCCCCTTTTTTATTTAGAGACAGGATCTTGCTAAGTGCTTAAAGTCTTGCTAAATTGGTGAGGCTGGTTTTGAACTCATAATCCTCTTGCCTCAGACTGCTGAGCTGCTGGGATTACAGGCATTTGCTACTAAGCCCAGCCTTTTTTTTTTTTTTCTTTTTAATACTAAGCTTTATTTTGTACGCTTTATTTTTGGGGAATGACTGAATGTGTGGTTTGGCACTGTGAATTCCCACCCCCTCGGGTTTTGAATGAACTCCTGGAGTCCAACAACTCCGCTGGTAGCTACTGGCCTCAGCAACCTACAGGCCCAGACAGAAGACCCACCTACATGGGGCCCTTCTGGAGGCCTTACCATCAGGGCTCAGATTCCAGGCACAGCTTCAAGGACAGAATCACAGTGTGAAAGTTGAAGCCTTTGTAGAACTTACAGACTCCCCGGGGGAAGCACACAACACACCTGGAGGCCACATACTGAGGTGAGGAATGAAGAAGAGAGCAAGAGGGGGAATCTATGGGTCTACACATTTATTGGCTGAGGGTGTGATCCGGACAGGTTCCCTAGGGAGGGTTGAAATAAGCAGGCAGTAGTTCCAGGAAGTCACATTGTGACTTAGAGGGGGTCACCTTCAGCTCCTAGGCAAGGTCTGAATGGTCCTTTTAAGAGAAGCAGCTGGAAAGCAGCCTCTGAGTGGTTACCTCTGGCCACTAGCTGGAGCCATTGCGTTCCTTTATAGTATTGAAAACTATGTCAGGTGACATCCAAGTTTAAATATAAGCTTAACTTTCACACCAGAAGCAGTATAAAAGTTAAACTTACATTTAAAATTGGATGTGGAGCCTGGCACGGTGGCACGTGCTTGTAATCCCAGAGGCTTGAGAAGCTGAGGCAGGAGGATTGCGAGTTCAAAGCCAGCCTCTGCAACATGGAGGTGCTAAGCAACTCAGTGAGACCCTGTGTCTAAATAAAGCACAAAATAGGGCTGGGGATGTGGCTCAGTGATTGAGTGTCCCTGAGTTCAATCCCCAGTAATTGCCCCAAATACACAGGTAATCAATTATCAAAACTCACCTCTTACTGCTTCTGTGTGGTACCTTGTTGTTACCCCTGCTCTGCTGACATGTCTTCTGTGTGGGTGGTGGACATGCTATGTGGTGGGTGACTGCATGCCTTCCCAGCCCCAAGTTCAGTAACATCACATTGAGGGCTTTGACTTGGCCATGTTTGGGAACAGTTACACCAGGACAATGACAGGCTGGAAACCAGGGCTGTTTTTTCCTTATCAGCCTGTTGTTAGACATAGGCTAATGGACTTATGACCAAGACCCGTGCAAGTTCTAGCCTGTTAACCAGAAAAGAAAGGAGAGAATGAAGAAAGAAGAGAAAGGAGAGCTTCTACCAGTGCATTAACCTACGTGTGTTGCTTTTCTCTGCAGACAACGTGATGCTCCGCTGGCCTCCGCCTCGCCCGGCTTCCTCCAGCAGCTCCTCAGAGCTATCCAGCAGCCATGGCCCTGGCTTTGCAGGTCTAAATCAGAGAGATGGTGAGTCAGCTGTTGTCTCTGCTCCTTCCTCAAAGAGCTTTCATCTTTAGCTATTTTTCATTCTTATAGCTCAAAAAATAATTATTTGCATTTTAATAAATTTGAGAAAACTGGATTTTTTTCACATTATCTTCTGTTTGCTTTTTTTATTATAAATTTATTTTCATTTTCTTTTCTTTGGATAGATTTCTTTCTTATTGGTTATCAGTAAAAGCTCATAAAGGAAATTAAGTCAGAAGGGAATTATTGGGGGCTATACATATTTTCCAATTATATCATTTTTTTTTTTAGTTTTAGAACAGACTATGGAAAGGTTACTAGTCAAGTAAGCTAATCAGGAAAATTTCAAATATATAAACAAGTAAATGAGCCAATGTCAGCGTCATTGGGGGAAGTCAGTAGGCCACCACACAATGCTCTGTTATGGGAAGAGTCCAGGACTGCTGATGAGCAATGACCACCATCCTAGGACTTCATGTGGGAGGAGACCAGGGGAAGGCTGTGCTGATAGTAGAGATTCCCTCCCTAAGCACTGTGAAGGAAGCAGTGGGCTTACTTTCTGGACATGTCTTATTCCATCACAAGACTCCAGTGTCATTGAGTAAATTACCTTTTCTGACGCACGAATAATAGTTCAGAGGATTAAATCAGTGAATACAATTTAAAATAAAGTGTTCTACAACTTTCTACAGAGGTAGACTGATTTTTCAGTGAAAGGTGAGCTAATGCATTCAGGAAGTACAGCTTGAAATGAACTGTCTCTTCTAAGTATGTCTTTGTAAATATTGGTGATGTAGCCTCGGAGTTTAGTATTTGCCCCCCTCATGTAATATTCCAAAGATGTGTGTTTAAGTATAGCTTGAGTTTCTTTATCCCTTAAAAATCAAGCATGGCACTTAGTTATCAGATACATGGATAGGGAAGAGTCGACACAAGAGGAAAACCCAGAGAGTGAGGGTTGGCGAGCATGCCCATGATTGTCCACTCTTATATTTTTTCTAATGTGAAGAAGCATTCTGTGGCCTGAGAGTTAGGCTTATAATGTCATTCAAATATTTCTAGCATGACAGTAAAAATATATTAAAACCAGATTTATTGAAACCAAATTATTTATTGAAATCAGATTTCACCTATTATTTATATTATCAAATTGCCATTTTTGGTCTGATGGTGACTCTAATATCAGATTAACATCTGAACATTTCAGTGGTTGGAAAGATTATAATAACCAAGTAAACACTCAATTTAATTATTTTAAAGAAGCCCAATGGGCTTTCATGTTGTGTTTCTGACCTGCAGAGACAGAAGCCTATTATGACTCAGGCTGCCCTGCAGTGGGTACTACAAAGGTTATAAAAAAAAAGTCTCCTAGTGTAGGATCCACTTATTTCCATTATATTTAATTTAAAAAAGTTAATAGCTCAGAATATGATAAGCAGTCATTATGAAATGGTAGTACAAAATTCACCTTGTATATTCAAACTACTTTTATTGCATATTTAAATCAATTTTTGTAGGAGAGTAGCCATCAGCTAATGAGGGTTAGTGTTTATGGTTGCCGCTGTGATCGCATGTAATGTGCATTTCAGTAAACATTCCTTGGCATTGCTACCAGACTTCATACTCATTCCTGAAGTGTGATTTACACAGCTCAATGTATCAACATTTCTTCTGAAGGATTATCTATGTGTTTTTGCTTTATGTGCATAATTTTGTTTTTATGTATGCATTTATTTATGTATTTATATGTTGTTTTCTATTGATTTATAAAAAGTAATAAGATATTTCTTAGCAACACTTTTGTGACTAATAAAGGAAAGCGGTCTTGTGAAGGGTACTGGAAGGGCTAAGCAGAGGAGTCTGGGCAGGTTCAGGTGTTTCCAGGGATCAAAGGCAGAGAGGTAGATCCCAAGGGGTTCAGCATCAGGGCCAGTGATCTTTTGGCCACACTTGAGTCAGTGATTTTTATGGGTTCCCTAATGGAAGAACAAATTATTGTAGAGATAGTAAAGGGTTAGTATTATCCTTCAACATGGAATTAAATGTTCTTAAGTTTTTTTACTTTTTTTATTTGTTCTTTTTAGTTATACATGACAATAGAGTGTATTTTGACATATTATACATACCTGGAGTACAACTTCCCATTCTTCTGGTTGTACATGGTGTGGAATTACATTGGTTGTGTATTCATATATGAACATAGGAAAGTAATGTCCATTTCATTCTACTGTCTTTTCTATTCCCATTCCCCCAGCTTCCCTTCATTTCCCTTTATCTAATCCAAAATACTTCTATTCTCCGTACCCCCTGCCAACATTTGGCCTTTGGGTTTTTTGGGATTTCTAAATTTCACTTCACATGATAGTCTCCAGTTCCATCAATTTACCAGAAAATGCCATAATTTTATATCTCTTTATGGCTGAGTAATATTCTATTGTGTATATACACCACATTTTTAAATTTATTTTTAAAATCTCTACTTGTGATGGTTCTTCTAAATGGAATTCCCATTTAAAGCCTGAGGTTGGCTTACAGGTTTACATTTAACAGAATGACCCTGAAATGATTATTGCCTTAGCTTTTTATACCAATAAACATAAACTGTTGAAAATTTAACACCTCAAGATGCCTGCACTAAAATTTTTAAAACTAATAGATTTTAAGAAGTAAAACTTATACCTAATTAAGAAAATTGATGTCATTAGATATGAATATAAATTTCTGAAAAATTGGATTTGACTGTTCAATGTGTTGCCATCAAAATTAAATTTACATTTTCTAAAATTAAAAGTTAATGTCTCATATAATGTCTTCTGAAATCTGCATTCTAAATAAGAACATGCTATAATATTCATTTTCACTTTTTTTCTTAAAAACCCTTTTAAGAAACTTTATACTTCAAATTTATCCAGACAAAAGTTAAAAAGTAAAAGATAAAAAATAAACACCCTAGCCGAGTGCAATGGCACACACCTGTAATCCCAGCACTTCAGGAGGCTGAGACAGGAGAATCACAAGTTCAAAGCCAGCCTCAGCAATGGCGAGGCACTAAGCAACTCAATGAGACCCTGTCTCTACATAAAGCACAAAATAGGGCTGGGGATGTGGCTCAGTCCCCCTGAGTTCAATCCCCAGTACCAAAAAAATAAATAAATAAAAATAAACACTCAGAAAACTGTCTCCAAAAGTAGCCACATGAGCCTTTTGTTCCACATTATTCTTGCGCAGGGAGTCTAGGACCCCGGATCAAGCTGGCTTGTAGCATTCCAGATGCTGCTGCCTTCCAACCTCAGTGCCACCTTCTCATCCTGTCAGTCATGGGGGCTGTAGGTACAGGCTTGGAGACCAGAGCCACGATCTTGGCAGAGGTGGTTGAAATTGGCTTAGAAGTAGCACATTGAGGGTTTTTCTTTTCTGCTCCCTCCAAATGCTTGCATAAATGCCCCTTTCCAGGAAAGGACTGCTCTGTTCATAGCTCAGATGCTGAAACTGTGGGCTCTGAAGCTGAAAGTAGCCACCTGCATGGGAGACCCCACTGGACATGGTGGAATGGAAATTCTCAACTGCTTTGGCAGTGACAATGCCGTGTCATTTATTGCACAACAAAAGTAGATGGAGACAAATGGAACTGATTGGCTTGTTGCTTTTTTTCCTTGTAATTCTCAGCATTACTAATGCTGAGCCATCGAGCACGTTTCTGTTTCATTCTTCTGTGACTCCTGATTAACTGCGATTTCCAAGAGACACTGAACACTTAAAAATACATGCAATAGAGAGTCTCCCCATGGAGGACGTGTTCAGGGACCTAGGTGGCACTCGCCATTCATGGCCTATAGATTCTTGGGAATCAAAACTATTTTAAATTATTTTAAATGATATGATAAGTGACACATCTTACTTCTGAGTATATGTCAATGCTTCTTTCAGAAGATTTAAATTTTGTTTGCTTAACTTTTTGAATATTCAGATAGCTCTAGTTTGTTAGATGTAGTATTTAATATGTCCATCATACTGTGCTTGGAAAGGCTCCAAAGAGAGTGTCGGAGCCCTCTGCACAGTACCTGTACCTGGCTGGGGAGCACCCAGTGGGGATGTGGACTGAGGAAGGATTATCAGAAGGAGAAGAAATTGATTTTTTAATTTAAAATACAGTGTAGGTGGTTGCCAGGGATTGGGTGAGGGGAGAAGGCACAGATAGTGTTCAGTGGATATAGAGTTTCAGTTTGGGAAGATGAAAAAATTTTGGACATGGGTGGAGGAGACACTGCTCAGCAGGGTGGATGGACTCAATGCTGCAAAACTGGAGGCCTAAAAATGGCTAAAGTGGTGAAGTTTGTGACAATGTATAACTTACCACAATAACAAGATACATAGTTTAGCTTCAATTAATTCAGGCTGAGGATACTGGATAACTTTTCTTTTTACTCAATTGTCATGGCAAAAAGAAGGTTGTTAACTTAAAAGCTACTACTTCTTGGCACATCACTTATCAATAAGGCTATAAGGCCACAGAATGATCATAATCCTGGGGTACCAAATTGCCCTCAGTAGAGCTTTGTTAGAATTCTGATACTTATTGTAAACAAACATTGTGGTTTCTTTTTATCTCTGAAGCTCTTATTAGTTTGGCAGTAAATCGTGGGTTTAATGGAATCAAAAACTTCTTGTCTAACAATAAACAAAAGAGCAAAACAGAATGGAATTTGTAAGGATTTTTAGGGCTGGCCTCAAAGAAGCAGGTGGCAGGTATATGATCAGAAGTAGATATGAATGTCGAACTAATTCAAAGAAAACCAAGTCCATGCCAGGGTTGAAATAAATGTCGATAAAAATGAAGAACATGGGGTTGGGATTGTAGCTCAGCGGTAGAGCGCTTGCCTTGCATGCATGAGGCCCTAGGTTCGATCCTCAGCACCACATACAAAGCAATAAAATAAAGACATTGTGTCCATCTACAACTAAAAAAAATATTTAAAAAAAAATGAAGAACATGGTGGGGGGCAGAGCTTAGTGCTAGACCTTTTTTTGTGTGTGGTACTGGAGACTGAATTCAGAGGCACTGGACCACTGAGCCACATCCCCAGCCCTATTTTGTGTTTTATTTAGAGACAGGGTTTCACTGAGTTGCTTAGCACTTTGCCATTGCTGAGGCTGGCTATAAACTCACAATTCTCCTGTCTCAGCCTCCCAAAGTGCTGGGATTACATGCGTGCGCCACTGTACCTGGCTTTACTGTTGGGCATTTGCCTCGCATGCTTAAGACACTGGGTTCAGTTGCGAGTGTTAGGTAAAATCAGCCCTCCCCATACAGTTTGAGCCCCTCCCCTCACCGTTTGGGCCCCTCCCCTCTCTAAAGGCGAAGCAGCTCCAGCAGAAACAAAGCCTGGCTGCTCCTGGCTGCTCAGGTTACCTTTTCAGCCACATCAAAGAAGACCTCCGCTGCTTATCTGTCCCACGGATTTTAAAGTGACCAATCCCTGGCTTGCCACACGGTTTGTAGTGGGCTCTATAAAATCCCTCCTGCGCATCCCCTCTCTCTCTTTTCCTCTTTTCTTCACCCGGGTGCCCACTCCCCTGAATAAAGGATTTCCTGGCTGCTCAGAGGTGTCCATGTCTGGCTGGCTGCTACCCTAACATTTGGTGCCAGTGACTCGGATGAGGGAGTAATTCTCTATTGAGACCCCTCATCCTGAACCAGCGGCCACACCTCACAGCCTTTGCTCATTCTTTCGATCATCAAGTGTCCAAGCCCACCATGACCTTCGTTCGGTGAGTCCCCTTTTTGAGGAGAATAAAACTTTGAAGGCAGAGTCTCAGAGGTGACCAGCCGTGGATCGTCTGGTGGCCCCTCTGACTGCCTCAAAGGGAAGACCGCACCCCAAAACGATCTTCATGGTTATGGTGGACTTCCAGAATCTCCACCCCACTTTCCTAAACTCTTCATCCCTCAGGTCCTTTACTCCCTCTCTCTCCCTCCTTTCCTTTTAGCTCAAATTCTGCCGGCTGGGAGTAGCTTGATCCTTCTCTGTTTACCTCCCTCCACCAAGGATCAAATTTTCTGACTCCTCCGGGAGGGGTCTCCGAAATTCCTAGCGCTAGGTTGATCTGAGGCTCCACCTCTCTGGGAGAGGTTAGACCCAGGAGGACTTGGGTGACGACCCTTCTCCCCCTGTTGGTCTTATTCCTGTCTGTTGATAGCTTCAAAGGGACGCTTTTGAAGCTGTACTAATAGACATTTCTAGGTGACAGAATGGGATGAAACTCTTCCCTCCCAGCAGACTCTCCATTACATTTCCTTCTTAAAAATCTTTTCACTCTTAATCTCCTTCCTGATATTAAACCCAAAAAACTTATAAAACTTTGCACTCAGGATTGGATAACTCTTAGCCACCTATGGGTTCCTTAGATCACAGTCTCCTTACAAATCTACATAACTATTGCAAGCAATCGAAAGAATGGGTGGAGATCCTTTTATTCAGGCCTTCTCCCTTCTCCAAGCCAACCCCTCCCTCTGCACTCTCTCTAAGTCTCACCATGTCCTCCTAACTTACAAACCAAATTCATCCAAGTTTCTGTTGACTCCAAAATTTGCCTCACATTGCTTTCTCCCCTGGATACAACAGACTCCAATCACAAGCTTCTTGGCCGTCTGCCCTCTTCTGGCTTATTTACACCTCCCCTCCACCTCCAGCTTTCCCTTCCCCTTACAAGCTGTCTTCTAAAACATCTTGACAAACTTTACCCCTTTTTTTAAATATGGAGCACCCCGGGTACCCCCATCCAATCCTTGCCTCCTCAGCACAAAATGATTGGAATGAGGGTTCTGACTTTTCACTCAGACAAAACAGCCAAAGCTCTTCACAGCCTGGCCTGCTACCTGGCCTGCTGCGGCAGCCCCTCCCCAAAAAACCACTAGGCTTGCAGCTTTTCACAGCTGCCCAGGCCTCGTTTTTTCAGACCTCAGCTCAAGGAAAAAAAAGGGGAAAAGGAGGTTAATTTACATTTACCTAAACTGCCCCACCCATTTCTTCTTCCTCCGTTCTTTCTTGTTGCTTTACTGAAACAATGGCCATAATTTTTTATCTCTCTCTAGGACTCTTCACTCTTACATTTTTAAAACTTATAACTTTAATTCTGCATGCTAAAGTTGAAACTTCTGATCAGATGTATTTTATCCAACTGTAACAGTTTTTTTTACCCTCTACTGAGACTAGGTCTACCTACCTTTAATTCAAAAGGCCTTCTGCATGCTCTATTTGTGTTTATGTAAACCGAGCACTCATAAACTAAAATTAAAAATGGATCCAAATACCTTTAATTCACGTGATTTAAAAGGTTCAATTTGAATTGGGTAAACAAAAATAAAGACGTCTTTAAAATTACTCAACTCACAAGTCTTTCCACATGGTCAAAGGACTAATAACTTGTTAATGTCTATAAAATGTCTAATATATATCTCATTGTCAAAAATTTCTTCAAGGGAAAATGTTACTGTTAAATATGCTTGTCTAATGTCTTGATTTTTTTTAATGAAAATAAGCAAATCAGATCTGATATTGAGTACTCATATGTTTATTAGATAAGATGTTAACTGTTAAATCCAATACCAAATACTTTTAATTCCTTTAAATTCCATAGGATAACATTTTAATGTTTTCATAAATGGTAAATTTTATCAACGGGATATAAAATTGCTTTGTCATCATTA
>JAQQSJ010001200.1:0-14286 GCA_028644305.1 Xerus rutilus | reverse complement strand
TGATCTTGATCTTGATTTGCTGCACTGTTGACATTGTGCTGATGGCATCTGGTGAGCTAAAGGAGAAAGGTATTTGTGTATTAGAGTACAGAAGACACACCCTACAAAAATTGAGGTCCTCCTACTTCAGAGAAGTTTCTGGGTATTCAAGGGTCTTGACAATGTTGAGATATTACCTCTAAGGTGAAAGACATGTTCCTGAACCTCACACTACCTACCTTGAGGAAGGAAAGTAGGGGAAAAGTATCAAAACAATGTGCGGTTTTGGATTTTGGAGACAACATGTAATACACTGGAATATGCCATTTTGACCTATCTGGAGTCATCTGAAAATCGCTGGTTTCACTTGAGGACCAGAGCAAGAGAAGGCTCTGCAGCAAGTTCAGGTTACAGTATGGGCTCCTCTACTACATAGGAGTCGTGATCCAGCAGGTACAATGGTACTTAAAGTGTTTGTGGAAATAGGGAGACTGTCTGAAGCCTCTAGACAGCAACAGAAGAATCCCAGTGCACGCTTCTAGGACTTTGGAGAAACTTCTTTCTTTCTTCTTTAGGTTTCTTTTTGGGAACATGCTCTGACTTGCTCCTGGGTCCTTATAGACTGAATGCCTAACTATGGCCATGTGGGCTGTGTTTCCCATCATGTGTTGAGTGCTTTTGGATACCTGGGAGTGTACCAGTTATCTAACATCTAGAGGTGGTGATACATATGAGACTGAGCTTTGGTGGGATGGGAAAGCATAAACCATTGCATGAGCAGATGGCTTGGTTGTCCTGAATGCTGACTCCGGTTGCTTGCCTCCTCCTCTTGATCTGTGGACTCAGCAACTGACCTTCAAGTACCAAGGAAGAACTGGCTAACACTACTGTTAAGTGCCCAATTTTCCAAATGTGGAGAGCAGCAATAAACCTCTGATATTGCACCATTCCCTGTGGGGTCAGCTGGCCACTAGGTGGTATGTGATTACAATAGACCCTTTCTTTCATGAAGGGGAAAAACTTCATCCTCATTGAATAAATCCATAT
Source organism: Xerus rutilus (assembly GCA_028644305.1). Lineage (NCBI taxonomy): Eukaryota > Metazoa > Chordata > Mammalia > Rodentia > Sciuridae > Xerus > Xerus rutilus. Next base: position 13,260 of record JAQQSJ010001200.1, on the reverse strand, counting down.
TCTGTGTATAGATTCACCTTCCTTGCCCATAGTTTTCATGCTGGAATTGCCATCCTCACACTCTTAGATCACCTGATTCAGCATCATGCTGTTCTGCACAGCATTGCTTCTGACCCAGGAGCACATTTCACAGCAAAGGATGTGCAACAGTGGGCTCGTGTCCAAGGAGTAATCAGGCATCAATACATCCCTTGTCACCCTGGACTCTCCAACTTAACTGAAATGTGAGATGGATTTAAGTTGGGAGAAAACACCTTGAAAATTTGGGATTCTGTATTACAGGATGCAGGATGAGGTTTGAAGTACATATTTTGAATCAGAGATAATTATATGTCCTTGTCTTTTCCATAAACAGACTACACAGGTCCAGAGATGAAGGGGTGGACTTGAGACTCAGACTAGGTTAATAGTCTGTTTACAGAGAGATTGCTTTCTTTCTCAATGCCTTAGACTTATGATGGTTTGGAAATCAGTCTCCAAGGAGAGAGATGATGTCACTGGGGGTACACAGTGGACACAGCCAGGGATGATGAGAAATAAAACTGTAATGCAAAACACACTGAACTCATGTGGTTGTCTGTCACAGTGGGTAGTGTCACCTAATTTAAAACACACTTACTGTGAGTGGCACAAAGCAGGGGCTGATACCCTCCAGGGGAAAATCATGTCACAGGAAAAGCTAACCACACATCTGAGGGGCACAGTCATCACCATAAGAGAAAGACAAGAATGTGAGATTCTGCTACAATATAAAAATAAAAATTAATGGGCTAGACAGGTCATAAATTCAAAACAAGCATAATAAATTTTCCTGCAGAGATAAGTGAGGATATTGGCAATGGGAAGTAGGAGCAAGAAGTTAATAAAACAGAATAAAATTGAAATGCATGGTGGCAAAATAGGATGTTAAAATGGAGGACACAGCTGGTGGGGACGTGGCAGAATGTCTGTAGTCCAAGATTAGGTTGAGTTGAGGGTCAGTTTATGGGGCCTGCCTGAGGCATGAGAGGGATAAAAGAGTTAAAGGGAATGTTGGTAATTGTACACTAGTGCTCCAAAAACAAAGGCAAAAATACGTGAAGGAGAGAGAATAGGTGAAGAAATAAAGACTTCAAAATTTCTAGAATTAGGGCTGGGACTGTAGCTCAGCGGTAGAGCGCTTGCCTCGCATGCGTGAGGCCCTGGGTTCGATCCTCAGCACCACGTACAAAGTAATAAAGACATTGTGTCCATCTACAACTAAAAAAATATTTTAAAAAATTTCTAGAATTAAAGAATGATTTTTTAAAAATCTGGATTGAAAGGTTTAATTGAGTGCCAGCCTGGGTGGCACTTAAATTTTAATTGAGTGCCAGCCTGGGTGGCACTTAAATTTTAAGAGTAAAATTTAAGTTTACCCAAGAACAAGAGAAAATCTCAGATAACATTTATCCAGTGCTGATATCTGGTAGGCACTTTCTGAAGAACTTCATATGTGGGAACTTATTTAGCTCTAATAGCATTCCTAAGATGTAAGGACTCAGTATGCCCATTTTACACATGAGGACACTGAAGTACAGGGAGTTGAATGAACTTGTCCAAGATCTCATAGCCAGGACATGGGGCAGCCCAGTGTCTTGCTCTGGAGCCTGAGATCTTAAACACTGGGCTCTCTTGCTTCTTAAAAAGCTTCCAGAGAGAAAGGATAGATTAGCCACTGAAGAATGCAAATCATCATGAACCAGAAATCTCAGTAACAGTGGGGTCACAAAGACAGTGAAGAAATAATTTCAAGATGTTATAAGAAAAAAATAGATTGTAATGTAGGATTAGCTAAACTAGAGTTAAAGAGGTTAAGTAAATTGTAGGAGGAAATACATATGGAAAGAGACCAAGCAGTGTCTGCTGTGTCCATTAATCTTTTTTAATACTGCCTCTGCTAAGTGCTGGGGAGAATTGTGATGTTGACAGCCATTTTCTCTGAAGGTTCAATTGACTGCTTGGGAAGGAGAGTGGAGGATAAATGATAGTCTAGTTGGGCTTGAACTTTAATCCTCTTTGCCTCTGAGAACTGCTGAGCCAGGGCCCTGGGACCTGGAGCTGAGACCATCATTAATGTCTGATAAACCCAGACACCTCTTCTCCATATAGGCTGGCAGGCAGAGATTAATGCAGAGAAGATCATACGGATATATGAATTTTATGATGCAATTTGCAGGCTGTAAAGTGGACAGGATGGGTACTCTAGAAAGCCCCTGAGATGATTATACAGTGAATGATTGAGTTTCATTTCTACTCAGAGTAAACATATTTGCCTGAGCTTGTGCTGATCAACCTTGACCTCAGACATGTGCAAGTTCAATATTTATTTTATGGGCTTGTTGTTAAAAAATTATTCAAGGGAAAGTTTCTCTCATCTCAGTATCCACCAAAGGCCTGCCATCATGGAACCACGCCATTTTGAAGTTAGAGAAGGTTATTTGCCATGGTTTTTAATTTTTATGAGGAGGAAACCAAGAAAAATGAGTGATTGTCTCCAAAGTAATCTGAATAGTAAAGAATGGCCAACACTTAAACACCCATTTATCCAATAATGGCATATCTGTTTACTTACTGAGAGCCTACTGTACTTTTTAGAAGCTATCCTGGGTCATGAGGTCCAGTGGCAAATGAGATGAACATGGTTTCTGCCACCAAGGAGTTTACTTTCTAGAAGGGAGAGTCTAGATCCTCCAGTAATGAACATGACCACAGTGAGAACCACAGAAGAGAGTGGTGACTTAGCAAGGGGTTGGGGACAGTCAAACTACTTCACACTGAGAGGGCAGGTCTTTGTGACAGGTGTCATTTGAAAGAAGATTCAGTCATCTGAAAATGTGGGAGTTCGTTGTTCCAGCTGAGTGAAAGGCCCCAGGGCAGGAACAGTCCTGGCAAATTGGGGTGGGAGGAGACTAAACCTTTCTGAAATGGAGAGGTGAGGAAAGGTGTGCACGGGCTGGAGTGGGCTGGGCCATGGAGATTGCCGCAAGACATTTGGATTTCATTCTGGGGGCAGCAGAAAGCTAGTGGAGGGTTTTAAACTATCGTCAAAATATAATTTGCCTCTTCCAGCAGGTGACTCTGGCTGCTGTGTGGGGTGAGAGCTGCAGTGGGTCAAGAGAAGGTGTCACCAGTTGGGGGAAATTCACTCAACAACAAAGACTAGGCTTCCAGTTTGCCTCTGAGATCCACAAACAAATCCCTAATTTATATCTTCTCTCTTCAAAAGACAGGATGAGACAAGCATAGCAGATACAGACCAGAGTTCAGAGCAAAGGCATTATTATTAGAGCAATTTGAGTGAAATATTCACTCCAATAATCTGTTGCCAGGGGCGCTGTACAGCATGTGCTGAGAGCTATGCTTGTTCTTCTGTGGTGCATCGGCTCATTTATGTGAGATTCTTAACACTGTGCCTGGCATAGGGCGATTGTGCCATAGGTTTAATTTACATGAAGTAGCGATGTGGACAGGGGCCAGTATATAAAGGGTCATGTAAAAATCGGCTAGTGTGAGTGAGTGTCAAACTATAACTAGGACAGAGTAAAGGATCAACAAATCATACCCATTGTTATTGTTGTTGTATTAAAACGTCCTGGTCATCCTTTGTCTTCCTGTTTGTTTCTGAGTTGGGTTTGCGTCGGTATCTTCAGCACCTCGGACAGCTCTTGCTGGAGGTCCTGTGTTACCAACTCTACCACATGCACAGGGAGGGCCACCCTTGCTCAGAAGTTGTCAATTACCTCCCATGGCCTTCCTCCACAGCTTGGCTTTCCTGGAGCTCTACAGTCAGCCCAGCTGAGACTTAGTCCCCTCTTCCCCTGAACGCTTCACATGATAAGACTGGAACCCTTCTCCTGAGACTCTCCAGCTTTTCAGCTTCAGTGTTAGCTTTACTTTCTTTCTCACTGCCCTATGTCAACAAGATCCCAGCATGCCTTGCAGCCATCAGTGTCCAAGCTATCTGCAGTGACTGCAGAGGCAATTAGCTACTTAGCACATTTGCTGCTTTAATTAGACTAGTTTTGACAGGCTCCAAAACTTTGTTTTTGATTTTTATCTTTGGGATGATTTAAAGAACCATAAAGCTGCATAATTGCTGTGGGCAGGTCACATATCCACCAACATCCATCTGCTTCCTCAGGAAACTAACTATCCCAAGCTTGGAACAGAGTATGTAAAACACACAATAAAGAGAGATTGCCATAGGTTAATGCTTTTGCTCATGCCTGATGGTCCTCCCCACCCCTGTCTCTTGGCAGTATACTTAGGCCTCTGTTTTGACCCTCCTTTAATTTTCAACCAATAACAAATAATTAACACCCTGATATTTTTGGGTTGTTGCTTACAGAAAAGGTGCATATATTTGCAAGGAGCTTGACAGTTTATGATAAAAATGAAGTGAAACAGGCCAAAAAAACAAAAAACAAAAAACACCCCAAAGAGAAGACCCATGTGAATTGTCTGCTTGAACATAATCCTATGAAGCTAGGCACAGTGGCAATTATTGGAGCCATTTCTCAGGTAAGAAATCTGGGGCATAGTGAAGGATAAAATTAGCTTAATGAAGGAGGCATTTATTGAACATTCAATTTACAGTGACAAGACACCTAGAACAGTAAAAACACTTGGGGCATCACCAGGGTGTGCTTTTCCTGGCTGTTGTGTGCTCCCGTGATGCTCCTCTGGTTAGTGAGTTTTGATCACTGGCATTTTCCCTCAGTTGATTACCCATTGAATGTTTTAGGCCCTCCTGGAGGTGTATGCTTGCAGGAGGTAGAGTATGGATCTGGGCAGACTGTCCTCTTAGACATCTGGCTGTCCAGCTGTTTCCACTCTGGGCACAGGGAGGGTAGCCCTATCCTGTATATAGAGTCGCTTTTCCAGGAATCATTCCACTTACACAGCCCTGAGTATCTTTCTCCCTTAGATGATGAAGAAATATATTTATCTGCCCCAAATGTTCATGTGGAACTATTTAACAAGGAAGAAATAAGTTTGGGGAATTGGTTGGTAAAGTCTTGGGCTACCATGACTAATGCGTTGACCATGAGGTCCTTGGCCTCTGGATAGTATTCTCATGAGGGCATCCTGAGTAGAAAATCAGATTGCTTATAACAATGGTCCCAAACACATGCAGGCCCCTCCCCTGTTGGCTGATCTGCTATTTACTGCACCCCATTCATCTCAGCACACAGCTTTCACTCCTCAACACTCCCCACCTCACTTTGGAATTAGTCTCTGAATTTTCCTCTCCCTTGAATATTCTAGTGAATAAAAATGCACTGTAAGGGTTATTTCCCCTCCTGTTGGGTTGAACCATCATCCTTTCTCAACTTACACACTCAGTCTGGCACTGATTTTCTGACATCCCCACAGCTGGATCTTCTTGGACCCAGCCATGAACATCATGTGAAGAAAATCAGGACTCTGGCCAAGCTTACAGTCATGACCAGTGTGACATTATGGAGAGACATTCATCAAAGGTACAGACGCAAAAAACAATAAAGTATATTCTTCTCGGCTTCCCAGCCTGTCCTGCCGCTGGTTGTTCTGTGCCATGATTGGTCTTTGCGCCTTTCCTTGACCTCTGCCTCACTTCCACCTAAGAACCTGCCCGATTGTCAATGTCTACATGATCCAACATGTCTCCTGTGACATGTGGCTCTCTGTGTGATCACAACTTTAACAGGTATTGTTTGACCTGTGTCTTGGAGTGAGTCTGGGAAGTTTGCATGCAGGTGATATATTGAGGGGCTGCTCACAGAGGGACCTATGTGGGAGGAAGGGAAACTGGATGGGCCAAGGAAAGAAGGTAGGAAGGAAAGGTAGAATTCAGGGGGAGGCTGGTCTCAGGCTGATCCCCTGGAGGCTCTGGAGTATGATTGTCAGCAGCTTTGTCTTCCCCAAAGAAAAGGTGCTGTCAATCAGCCATTCCCTTTGGCAGCTCCCTGCTATGGGTGAAACGGAGTCTCCAGTCATCTCTTCTAGAATACTTCCCATGGGTAAGCTAAGGGCAATACTTTAGAGGAGGGTGCAGGCCTGAGCCATTAAGCAGCCAGCACTGACAGCTGGGGATGAATGCACCAACTGGGTAAAAGGTCCTTGGCAGGACACCAACATCATCTGCTACAAATAATCAATTAGGTTGCTGTTGCATTGATCGGACATCTAATGGATCTGTTACATCCCAGGCACTATTTTAGGCAATTTTGAATCGCAGATGGCTGTGTTGTATTTATGCAGGCAAACACTGAAGCACAGGGGAGCAAGACAGGAACACAGGCCCTACGACTGGGGACCAGGGGTTTGTAAGAACAAAGCAGAATTCTAGCTGCTGAAAGCAAGGCCCAGGGTGGGATCAGAATTGTGTAAAGTGAAGTCATCAGAGCTTTTGAACTACTGTCCCTGACTCCTCTTCTAGCCCAATTAAGAACAGGCTCATTCCAAGGCCTCATCCAAGGTGAGCCTGCAGATTTGAGTGAATGGGGAGAGGTGCTGTTCAGGAGACAGGGAGCATCAGGCAGGATGCCAATCAACCAGGTTAAGAAAAGGAGCAGTACTTGCCAGTTCATGGCAGAGAATCTGGGTAGAGCCAACTCCAGTTATGGCAGGATGAGGAACAAGAAACTGTGCTTGGTGCCTGTCGCTCCATCTCTCACTACTGTCTCCATCTGAGCTCTTTACTCTCATGCGGATTCTTCTCCCTGCCAAGCCCAGCAAATCCAGGTTCTGGTCTGTTAGTGAAGCAACCTCAGGTCACAGAGACCCTTTCTCAGTAGCCCTAGCACAAGTCCCAGGACTGACTTCACTGGGTGAATTTGTCATGTAATCCAAACCAGGCGAATCCATCACGGTTGCTAGGGAGATGGAGTTTACAGATTTGCTGGGCTAGGAATGTGCCCACGGTGGAGCCTGGAGTAGTCAGCCCTGAGTGCATCACGTGAGTCAAGGAGGGAGGAGCGAGCAGAAGAAACAAACAAGGAAGACGAAAGTCACCCAACAGCTGTGTGTTCTATTGCAGCTGTCTACAGTGAGGCTTTCACGTTTTCTGTCGTGGCCTGATGGAGCACACACACAGCAAACCACAGAGCTATGCGTTCCTTTCATTAGCAAGCCCAGCAAGGGCCGATTCGATAAGTCATATTTAATACTGGGTTTGTAAAGAAGTTTCTCATTTTCGTCTGACAGTTTTTATGATGGAAGTCAAGCTCACTAGCTTATAATTGACAGGATTTTTATGCATTTTGGAGAAGTTACAGTGTCCAGTGGCCTGCTGTTTGCAATCTTTACAGACATTTCTGTTAACCTTGTAACGCTTGAGAATGTAGCTTCGACATTGTGTCATTGGTCCTGTCAATTTCTAGACAGGTGACTTCATCCCAATCTCTTTGGCTGTTTCACTTCTTAAATTCAAGAGTTATTTCCTTGGATAGAGCCAGTGCCAGAGGCTTGAATATTGTTGTTTGTTGACTTGTATAAATCCTTGGGAAATGATTTTCTTGCTGTGATGTGAAATTGACTTTTCTTCTTTAGTGACCACTGCAGCTTCCATCTCCTGTGTTTGGAGACGCACGAATCCATTAAGAGGGAACGTGTGACCCTGAGAAACTGAAGGCTTACCGGGGGAGTTGGCGAGCGCCCGTGGGGCTCTGAGATAGCTTTGAAGGAAACAGTCCAAAAATTATTCTTGATACTTTATAATTAAAAAAAAATAACAATTTGTATTATAAAGACTAGATTTTTTATTCCCAGTTGTGGGGAGGAAATAGTTCTGCTCCCAAGGACCCCATTATGTTTCTCTGTTTTAACTCCGTACACACAATCCTGGGAATACTTTGGTTCTTCTGGATTATTAATTGCTTAAAGACATGACCCATTTACTGGGCTATGAGTTTAGTAAGCATTTTTCATTTAAACTTGGGTAAAGCCACATGAATGGCAGAATGAGCTAGGTGCTCCACTGAGTGTGGAATGGATGGGGATTAGGATATAATCTCTGATGAGAGTGGGTTTAGGAAAGCAGCCAAACCAGCTGGGCAGAGTATGTTCAGGGATCCTTCATGTCACAGACATTTTGTTGGCTATTTTGATGGCTGCTGGTACAGAGATCACCGAGGTGTATTATCACCCCCTTTGGAGATGGAGCTCATTTTCAGGCAGGGTCAGTGGTAGAGCACCCCAGGCTTCCATTCCCAGTACTGGAACAAAAGTGGTTCCATGATTTAGGGTAATAACAGCAGAGTGGTAAGAAATGATCTGATGGTGATTATAACTTGAAGGAGGAGACTGAAGTGATTATTGATGGGTGATGCATGAAATACAAAAGAACAGGGGGCATTAAGGATGATCTCGAGGTGCATACAGAGAAGGCGAGACTGTGAGTACATTTTTGAATTGTACAGTAGGAATTTTACTTTGGTCCTGCTATATTTATCTATTAGATATAATTTGCATATTCTCTCAAGAATTTTGGGGACAAGTAATGGATAGAGAAACAAATTTGGGAATTGCCAGCCTATAGATGCTTCTGAGCCTGTCATGTCATTAGCCTTCCGAGGAATGCAAATCAAAATGACAGCGAGGTCCCATTGCACTCTAGTGAGAATGGCTATATCAAAAAAACAAAACAACAAAAAATAACAAATGCTGATGAGGAAGTAGAGAAAAAGAAACTTTTATACACTGTTGGTGGGAATGTGAGTAAGTACAGTCACTATGGAAAATGTATGGAGGGTTTTCAAAAAACTAAAGATAGACCTACCATTTGATCCAGCTATTCACTTCTGGGTCTGTATCCAGAGGAAATGAGAACAGCGTACCAAAGACATATCTGCATATCTATGTTAATTGTGGCATATTCACAATAGCTGGGATATGGAATCTGCCCAGGTGCCCACCAACCAATGTGCAAGAAAGAAAATATGAAATACACATATACACACCCACTCTGGATTATTATTTAGACATACAGAAGAAGAAATCCTCTCATTTGCAGCAAAATCGATGGAACTAGAGGACATTGTGTTAAGTTAAGCTAAAATATACAAGTACTGAATATTCTCTCTCATGTGGAAGCTAAAAAATATAGACCCAAAGGTAAAGTCATGATTGCTAGTGTTGGAGAAATTTGGAAAAAGTGTGGTTAGATTTGATCAGTGCATGGTCTGGCATGCACGGAAGTATCACACTGAGCTCATTCATATGTACAATTAATATGTGCTAATAAAAACAAATTAAAAATGAAAACAACCACCACAAAACAAAGCTCTGGGCCTGGATGGGATCAACAGGGGAGTGAGTGAGAGAGAGAGAGAACAGAGAAGAGGAAGGCCTTAGTCCCACACATTCCAACATTTAGAGGGCAGGGAGATGAGGAGGAGCCAGCAAACTAGAAGATCAGCTAGCAACTAGAAGAGTCAAGAGTCATGAGAGACCACTGAAGGAAGCATTTGAAAACAGGCGGCTGATCCCACATATAGAAATCTAATAAAACCACTAGGTGCATGGAGCACCTGCTAATCATGAGACTGAGCCATGTGCAGGCCTCGGTCACTTGCCAAGAGCAGTCTCCACTGAGCAAAGGGGGACAGAGACAGTGGTGAGTTCAGGAGAGAATGGGAGTTGAATAATTCTAGCTCTGACACTTGGAAACACGTGTCCCTGGGGAAGATCCACAATTTTACATGTCTCAGTTTCCTCACCTGCAAAAGTTAATAAGAGTGGTAGGTAATTTGCAGGACCAGGGTGATGAGTGAGTGAGAGAATCCACATGAAATGATTAGCATAACACCAGGCATACAGGTAGCACTCCATGAAGCTGGCTATTATCAGTGTAAAGTGTTATTTGATTGATTCATTCTTCATTGGAGGGTCATTAGTTACAGGAATGGGCTAAAGAGAAGAGATGTTTTATTTTGAGACACTTGAGGGGGGAAAGAGCCTATCTGAGGATAGGCTCTGAGAGGAGCCCTGGATTAATGACAGAAGAGCCAGTGGCTCCCCTTCTCTGTGGTCTGGCCTGAGAAAGACAGTGCTGGAACCTGAGTCTATTGCTTACTTGATGCTTAATCATTCAGGCTAGGTCATCATCTGTGAAGTGAACTCTGCATAGAATTGTCCTTGCAATTTGTATAAAACTAGTATGCCTTAGATATTAACTTGGATGGTGCTGGTGGCAGTGGCGATGTTGACATCAATGAGGAGCCTGCTAGCATTTAAGCATCCCTTTCCTTTGCATCCACATGTAGGGAATGGGGAAGAGGGGAACTGCCAGTCAGTCAATAAAGTAATCTGTGCGCTCCGAGTCTCAGCCCTACACAGGGCCCTTCTTGGATCTGGGTGCTCAGGATGCCTGTGAAGAGGATGATGGGCAAATCTCCCTGTTGGCCTCCAAGGGTAGTTTTGAACTTTCTAAAAACCAAACCCCACCACTGAATCCGGCCAGCATTCCATCCTGTGGGTGAGTCCCTGGGACAATGTTGAGCAAGCTGGCAGCTTGGCCTCAGGAGACCTGCTCTGCTGTGCCTCGGTCAGGTATATTTTTCTCTAATAGAAATCTTTGATTTTTCACTTTTAAGCCTTTTGCAGTAATAAATTCAGCACCAAGAACAGCATTCATTGTGAGTCCCCGGCTTGCCGCCTGCGCAGAGCGGCAAACAATGCGGCGTTGCTGCTTTCGCCCTCTTGCCGCGCAGCTGCTTGTCCTTTGCAGGCGAGAATAGAAGCCCCACCTGCCTTTCACCCTGCGTTCCCTGGCTTTTGGGTACCTGCCACCCTTCCTGCTCTGTGCTGCAGCCCCAGGTTTAACAGGGCTGCGCCGGCCACCCACCATGGGTGTCGCGGACCCCCTCAGTCTGCTGAGGTCCTTTCTGCATGCATTTCACAGCACATTCTGATTATAAATCGGTTGTAGGAACTACGTGGGCTTTCTGTTCGTGACATTTCTGAGGGATGGCCCCTGTTTCTACAGCACAGCACGGCGTGTGTAGTTATGGATCGACGCCATGCTCAGGAGAGAGGAATTGCTGCTGCGAAGAGAGCCATCGCTGCCTTTTGTGCGGCCATCAGAAGAGGCCGGTGACGGGACACAGACTGTGGAGGCCGTGCACAGAGGCCGTGTGTCCTAGTCCTTCTACAAAGCTTCCCTGGGTTCCTGAAGAGCTCTGTCCTGGAATAACACCAGGCATTGCAGGGCTAAGGACGTGGCCGCTGGCACAGACCAACAGGTGTGGTAGCCCACCATTTGGTGGTGTGTATCCTCGTCTGAAGAGATAGATGACCCCTTTGTGGGGGTGTCCTAGTCCACTCGGGCTACAGTAACAAAATACCATAGATCAAAGTGGCTCATAAACAACAGAACATATTGATCATAGTTCTGGAGACTGTGAACCCATAACCAAGGGACTGGCAGGTTCCGTGTCTGGTAAGGGATCTCTTCCACCTCCCAACAGCCCCTCCACCTAGTATAGTCACATCGGTGATTAGGTTTCAACCTATTTTTGGGAGGACGTAACTATTCAGGCCACAGTGGGGGAAGGTGGCTTTTGTGATGTAGACAGGACCCCTCACCTCTCCATCATATTCCAGTCAGCTAGATTCAGGCCATGCCACTGGGCTGTCCACCCTCTGACTCTCTTGCGTTGACCCACAATGCTCTGTGCTTGCAACCACTGGGCATGTTGCCAGAGTTGAGTGTGTATGTTTGCAAATCTGGAATAAGGAAGGACTCATTAATAATAAGGAACTGAATTTTCCTTTTCTTCCCCCAACTTCTCCTGCCCCCCTGTTGGCAAGGAATGGAATTCCCTTCATCCCTCATTATGGGGCTGGAGGACACAAAGGCATGCACCTCTCCTTTGGAAGTTCTTTTCCCTAGAAAGAAGCTCACTACATATAGACAGGAAAGAGAGACTATCACATGACCTCCATAGGGTTTAGAGCTCTGTGGGGGGAGCATGGCTCAGAGGAGGCATTCATAGGGTGCATGACACTCATGTGTGGCCTGACTTGCTCCTAAGTAATAGGCAGAGCTTGATTTTCAAATTTGTTTACATTCTGATGCCTCCAAATAGTTATGTAACTATTCGGACCACAGTGGGAGAAGTTTTCCACGTGGCCTTTCAGTTATTACCACCTAATTATAATTTTGAGCCATTTTGGGAGATGAGGGTGGTGTGTGTTGATTTCCAATAGCCATGTAATGGAGAAAGATCCAAGTCTCCATTGATTCAGTGACAGTTGATGGGTACCTTCCTGTCACTTTAGAAAGGGAAGCAATAATGGCCCCCATTCTTCAATCTCCATGCTCCTTAGCCCAGGGCTTGAAGGGGCCAGTGAGTGTCAAGAACACTGAGTGCCTAGAGTCTGTTCTCCTGGACCAACCTCCTCTCCGCTCTCTTGTGCATCAGACCACACTGACCTTACTACTTTCTGCTCTGTGGTGGCATGGTGGATGGTGCTATGTTGTGTGGGGGGCAAGTTGGCCAGCTAGCCTGAAGTCATATTGTAAATGGCAAGGCTGAAACCAAACCTGTGGCTGACTGTGAAGTCCATGTTCCTGGAACTCTGCCGTGCTGCCTTGTCAGGTTTTATATTGGAGACCCTTCCTCTTCTATCATCTCCTTATGTCTGTCATCTTGAAGGACACGTCCATTTCTGTTGACTTCTTAGCTGGCCTTAGAGTAGTCGACTCTCCCCAATGAGCTGGTTTCAAGTTAGAGGTAGAAGATTGGGAAATCACATTTAGCATCTGGCCATTGGGGATGGCAGGAATGAATGGACATGTGTCCATTCTATTCCTATCATATAGAAATAGGAGACAGAACTGAGGACAAATTGATTTTATGAAATGCTGTTAGGGAGAAAGGGAACATTTCCATATACACCAAAACCCCCTTGGGTATGTGAATACATTTTAACTCAGAGCTTTCAGTTCTAGATGCTTAAGAATATTACCAATATGTGTGTCAACAAATGCTTACATGTTTTCTGGGCTCACTCATTCCTCCTAAAATCACTCTCTCCCTAAAAGTGCCTGTAGTCCCCCACTTTCCCTGTCCTCTAGGAAGAGCGTGTGTATTTAAGTTCCAACCATACAACCCTGTCTCTGAATTTTGTTTTGCATAGCTCCTGGCACGTTTGCGTGCTCACACGCGCGTGCCTTTCTCCTGTGCATCTGCTGTTACTCTGTTTTGGCAGGTGCAATTCCCAAATCTTCAGAGGGCAGATTGAGCTTCCTCA
>JAQQSJ010000120.1:0-160903 GCA_028644305.1 Xerus rutilus | reverse complement strand
TCTCTAAAGATTTCACAGTTAAATACATGAAAAGATCAACTTCACGACATCATAGTGAATAATATAACTAGTACTTTTGGATGACCATTCAACCTCTCTATGTGGAAGGATTATCAACTTGGCTCCTGGTCTTGATGTTTTCAAAGATATTATTTACCAACTCTTATCATATTTATGGGCATATTTGCTACAAAATATATTCTAATTTAAGAGGTCTGAAGTGTAGCCTAAAATTCTGTATTTCTAAAAAGCTCCTGGCAGATGAGATCATACTATACTAGAAAAGGTACAAGCACTTGGTGAAAGCTTCTAGGGAAATAGGGAATCACATAATTCTTCAAATGAGGCATATTAGTTTCACTTAAATCAAACTGTTCTGTTTCTGTGGCTTTCTTGGTATGAAGTTAGAGAACATAACTTTCTGTAGCAATATTAAATTAGAGATTATTTTTATGAAGTCACTTTTCAACATACAAATAATACAAATAATGTACCAGTTTCAACTAAGATGAGGATAGTTTGAAAAGCTATGACCATAGTTGTGTACAGGATGACGATGCTAAACTGCAACTGAGCCCTGTGCTCCTTGAAAGTAGCGGCAGTTGAGAAATCCCTGCATCATTTTGCATTCCAAGCAGCAAGCTAATGATAAAGAACCACACTGCCCTCACATTCCAAAATAAAACCTGCCTCCACCTTACCTCAGGACTCCCCGTTTACCTGTCAATATGGGGCCCCTGAAAGTCATCCCCGATGTCTTCATTTACTTTGAGATTTTCCTCATTACTGAATATTCTCTCCTATTGCAATAGCAGGAATAAAATCACTTCCTTAATTGTTCAGTTCATAATATCTTTCATAGCAGGCAGTGCCTATTTTCAGAGTAGAGCAGAGTGATTGAATGTGTGAGTCTCAGTCAGATAAATTGATTGTTAGTTCTGACTCTCTTGATTATTAGCTAAATTAACTTGAATGAAGAATTAACACTCCCCAAACCTCCAAACTTCCTTTCAAAATAATCAAAGGTAAAGTGTTTTTATCCAATCATATCATTTTGTTATTCAAAACCTGGGAGCTCTCATTCCACTTGGTTGAAAATCAAAAAACCCATTTCTATGGCTCTCTGACCCTGGTGACCTGTCCTTTCTCCTTCCCTGTCCTATTTGCTGTTCACTCAGGCAGAATAACTCCCCCCCCATTTCTGGAGCTTATGGAGCTGTTTTCTACATCGGGACTTTTCTCTATGTCATTCTCTCTTTCCTAAATATTCCTGGGGTGTTACAGGACTGGCTTCTCCTCATTCACATTTCTATTAGAAAGTCTCCATTTAAAAGTTCTTTCCTGAAATCCCTATCCAGATACCCCTTCCCCTCATTATTACCTACTCCCTTCCTAAGTTACAACATCCAATATGCACAATTCTAAATGTTTGTTTACTAAGTTTATGTTTGTTTACTATGTTTCCTTGTGATAATATAAGTTCCAAATGGACAAGCTTCAAAACTTATGGGACCCAGTGGAAATAAAAGTGTTTCTTCTTGCTCCTACTTTTATTTTATGCTTACAAAGTTCCCCTCCCTATCTCCTCACCTTTGGAATGATTTTTAAAAGTTTGCTATCCAATATAATTCTAAGTAAATAAATATTTTAATTTTAGATTATTGCCAAGAATTTTGCCTTTTACTTTTTTATTATGCCATGTCACTTTCAATGAAAATGACATTGAACACATGTAGAAATCACAGAAGTTTCACAATTAATGTATTTTTTTCTAATCAACAGAGAGAAAAGATTGCACAAAATTAATTTTGTTCTTTCCATTTGATTTCTTGGTATATGCACATTCTACACTTCTCTACCTTAGGTTTACAGATGAGTAAAGAAGGACTGAAAGGAAAAGAAATTATAGGGTCACACTAATTTTCCTTTTCCTTCTGAGGCATCATTTCCTGCATAAGTAGTTGGCAGATTACATACATTGCTTACCCTTTTCACCTTGTTATGGAGACCCGCTGAGTTCCCAAGCACCTGTGGTCCACCAGAATTCTGTGGTCATGAAGCATCATACATATGGTGTGTGAATGGTACAGGAAAAAACAGTCAGTCCAGGGTCCACTGCCATATTCACCTTCACAAACTCAAAGTACTATTATTATTGCAAGTTAGATAATTCTTAATATTATATTTACCTCTAGAAAATGGATACTACTTTGACAAATTTTCTTCTTACATATCCATTCCAATGATAAGATTAGTTTATGTGGATCAAATGAGATAAAAATCAAACAGATTACGTTCACTGCTAGTTTATCTAGTAGAAGTCTTAGTAAAATAGAAGATTGAATTTAACAGCAAAAATAATACTTTGGGTTTACACAGTTCAATTATCAAATGTACATTTTACAGTTATTATATATTATTCTTATAATTTATATTTTTTCTGAGAATACCCACACTTCCAGATGATAGAAGAGACTTGGATTTCAAGACTTAAATTAAGCTTTGGTGGCTTATTGTTCAGCTCATCTCTCTACTCTGTCCCCAAATGGCTTTGCTGAGAAGAAATACTTCAAATTTCCTTCTCTGAGAATTTGTTAAGGCTCAGACCAATAGTTCAATTCATGTTTGCACTGGATGTTGAGAAATTATACTGACATCTTCCATATTTAAAGAGTTCAAGAGCATAACTTTTATAAACATGATTCACAGAATGCAAAGTTAAGTATTTTCATGTCTGGTCACACTTCTGTTCTAATTGGTGACAAAGTATGCTCAATATAAATGGTCAGTCTACAATAATTTGCAAAATTTCACCATGAATGAGGAACAGTAATTGAAATAAGAGGGAGTAAAGAGAGCATAAGATATTTTATGCATTCACATGATTTTTTAAAAATATTCAGTACTTCAATGTGATACTTTAAGAAAATATATATCTAATAACCACTGAAAAGTATTTAACTTAAGATTTGATCCCTTCAGTAGAAGGCAAACATTTTTAAAATAAGCTATAACAAACATCTGCTTGATTTATGATATTTTCATTTGATATTCTGCATGCATGGATGTCATAAGTGATGTGGTCCTTGTGTGGAGTTAAGGACTACAATAAAAACATAGAAAATAGGAAATTACTGTTTAATATGTTTACTATGTTTAATGGAAAAGTATCCATTTTTTATAGCACACAATCAAAATTATCCAGTTCTAAATCATTCAAAACTCTTATTCAATATTTGTTATAGATATTTGTTATATATTCACTATTTGTTACAGATAATGATGCAAAATTATCCTTCACCACAAATATGCAAATTGACTCATGTTGAGAAACAATTTCCCCCACTTTTTACCCATATTTGCACTTTTACTTCAATATACATGATCTATAAAAATCCTCTTCTTCTGGATTTTCTTTTAAGTGGTGTAAGACCTTACAAGTTTCTTCATACATGGGTTAAATAAAATTTTAATAAGGTTCATTATCATATCTGCCAAAAAGTCATGCATGATTTTACCTTTAAAGAAAAAATTTTCTTTTTTTTTTTTCTTGGAGAACTCAAGGTCCTTGAAACATTTTTTGTTTTGCCCAACATGTAGCTTCCTTGCCATAATCTAAGATATCTGTTACAGCTCCTTCTACTCTCTCAATTTTCTGCTAATCATAGTTTGGGGAAAGCAAAGATGAAGACAAGTCCCTTTTCTTCCCAAGGCAGCAAACTTCATGTCCACTCACTCCACATTGGCCACAATTGAGTCAAACTGCCCATGTTCTGGAAGAAGGTGCTTGAACATAGTGTCTTTGGCAGATTAGCCATATAACTAGCATCAAACTTTGAATTCTACTACTAAAGAATAACATGAGCAACAGACCTTGGCCAATAACTAGTAGTTTCTGCCTTTAGTAGTTATGTAGGTTTTCTAAAACGGCTTTAACCTTCCCCTTGGCTTAACTAATTTTCAGAAAGTATTCATAACTCTTCCTAACTCTAAGTCCCTAACCTCCCTTTTCTTGGAAAATTTTCTTTAGAAAGTTTATAATTATAAATTCTTTCTCTGACCCTCTGAAATATAACTCTCTTTTAAAAGCCTCTTGTTAGTTTTATAACCAAGAATGTCTCTGTCACAGACCCAGGAGCCATCACTTTGAGAAATAATCTCTGTGAGAGCACAGGCACACAACCTTGATGGGCTCCAATTAACAAACACAGCTTGCCTAATCACAGAGAAAACATCTGCAAATTCAGGGATAACAAAGTGTTCTACACATACCACTGACCAACTTTTATCCTAATTCTCTTCTATTTTCCCACTACACCTCAATCTTGTGCTCATAATCCCCTCCTTCTTTTATCCAGCAGAGTGGAATTCAGTCTGTGGTCTCTTCTCCCTATTGCAGTATCCAAGAAGAAAGTCTTGTTTGGTTGGTTAACATTGTCTCTGGAGATTTTTGCTTGACAGGAGATTTGGAGGAAGCAGACTTAATAATATGCTAAAAATTATCTGGGAAGACATCTTTATGGAGAAGATTGATTTGTGTTTTGAAGGATTAGTAAGATTTTCATAGATGAAAGGGTACAAGTATTCATTTTCTGGGTAGAACAAATAGTGCATAATCTAATGCAGAGATTTATTCTGACACAATGACTAAACAACATAGTGTTTCAAACTCAAATGCAGACAAAAATAATGAATGAAGTAGCCCCAATGTAAAAACAAATAAAATCACAGAACTTAACTGTAACCTAGGTAGAGCATGCTCCCTCTGGGGAGGTGGTCTTATTCAGACTCTATGTTTATAGATTTCTTTTCTTTTCTTTTTCTCAAAATAACAAAAAATAAGGATTTTTATTTAAAGATCAAATTGTGTGTGTGTGTGTATAAAGTTAATTAATTCAAAATTTAAAAACAGGGTATTCCACCAACAACTACTTGGCTATACATAGTTTATTATATTTGTTTTTTTCTCTATGAAAAATAATATTTGAAATATTAAGTAGTGTACAAGAGGTACCATCCAGGGTGTCAATTTCTTTCTAATTTTGTTGTTCTGGGCAACTGAATTAATTTTTTCTAAGCCTGAGTTCTCCTATTTGAAATTGGAATGAGTATTATATAGGATTAGGTTGCTGATGTTGACATGTGTGTGGGAAGGGTCAAACGTAATACAGAAGATGAGTTACAAGGGAACTTATAAAATTGAAATTAAGCATGTATGTGCAGATAGTTGTCTAGCGGCTTACAAAAGCTATAAAGTTCTTCTCTGCAAAATAAAAACTAAAATGTCATTGACCCGCTAGTTCTATGTTGAGACTGATATAAAACAACATTAAAGTTTTTGGCATGGTTTGTATGGAATATACATGTGGCTATCAACGGAAATAGAAGTAGGATATAATATACACCACTATCCCTGTCGGTCAGCCAGGAATAATAGCACCTTCTGGGAAACAGATAAAGTGGGGAGAAAAAGCAACAACAAAAAAGAAATAATATTACAAAGGTTGCCAATTATCCTATGGAATATTAATGCTCATTTTATGCTGATGTTGCTTTAATTTTAATTAGAAATTCAGAGTCTTTGTGCATTTAATGAATATTCTTTCTCATGCTCTACTTATTTGTCCCTGACAATTACTAAATTAATTACTTCAAGTCTAAATTCACACCATCCTTTATCCCTTCAGGTTGGTGCTAGTATGGAATTTAAAACTGGTTCTCCAGAGCATTTTAAATATTGCTTTTGGTATATAAATAAAATACCTATAAGATATGATTAAAGGTCTCATGAACAAAATTATATAGCAGATACAGGACGATTTCAAGATGCAAGTTCTAAAGCAGTTGAAATTGATCAAGAAATGTCAATATTTGCTGATGTTGATATTTCTTGGCCTCCATCTGCACACAAATATAAGCTTGAAATAAAATACAACTCTGAGGAATATGAAATCTACTTCTTATTTGTTTAAAAACTTATAAGAATCCATTAAATTAATATGAAGATATACAACTTAATGTACTTTCAACTTTCTTCTATACACACATATGCATGAACAAAGAAAGGGCTATTAAAACAAAATAACAGAGTTTCTGTTGTTTGGTAATAAAATCAGCAGCAAAGTTTTAAATATCTTGTGTTTGTAAACTGGGGGGCCATCTCCCAGTACCACACACTGAGTAGCTTAGAGAATAATTTGTTTCTCACAATTCTAGAGCCTGGGAAATCCAAGATCAAAGTGTCTGCAGGACTGGTTTCTAGTGAGGACTCTCTCCTTGATTTCCTTCCACTATGTCCTCACATAGCACACATGGTACATGCTCTGTGTACACACACCTCAAGGGTCTCTTCCTCTTCTTATAAGGACCATAGTATTATTGGAATTTGGTCTACCAACATGGTCTCATTTAATATTATTTACTTCCTTAAACACCTTTCTCTGAATACAGTCACAACAGAGAGTAGGGCTTCAACACAGGAATTTTTACAACTAAGTTCATTCATAACATTTTGTAAAAATAAAATTAAATACTATTTTTCTAAAATAATTTGGCTAATACAATTGCCTGTTAGTTTGTGCCAATTATTATTGTCTAACCTATAAATTGTGTGTGTGTGTGTGTGTGTGTACATTCCTGTTGTTGATTCTCTGATTCTCAGTAATTTCATTTACATTTTGGAGAAAATCATTTTTTATTCTATGTTTTGGTATTTGTTTATGCTAAATGCTGTTATGGTTTGGTTATGAGGCATCCCCCAAAAGTTCTTCTCAATGCAAGAATATTTAGAGGTGAAATAATTGGATTCTATGAGTTGTAACACAAACAGTCCATCCTAGTTTGAATGGATGGGCAGGGTGGTAACTGCAGGCAAGTGAGGTATGGCTCAAGGAAGTGAGTCACCCTGCAAGGGTGTATCTCCCCTTTTCCTCATTCCCTTGCACCCCTACTTCCTTATTCTACCATCTGCTAAGCAGCTTTTCTCTGCAAGGGCCTTCAGCCTTGATGTGCCTCACCTTGCCCCAGAGCAACTTCCATCAGTGAAACCGTTGAAACAGTGAGCCCCAAATAAACTTTTCCTCCTCCGGATTGTTCTTGTTGGGTGTTTTGGTCACAGCAATGAAAAAGTTAATTAAAACAGAAATGATATCAAACTTGGTCAATAGCAAATTTCTGCCTTTGATTTGTATGATTGTGAGAGCACAAACTTGTTCAGTAATAACTCAGCATCACAAAAGCTATTACATTGCCAAAGCACTAAGAAAAATCTAGAGGATAGGTTATTTGCATAAAAGGCAAATTCTATACAATCATTATTCAGTCTTAAAAATAAATGATTTTTTCTTCATCCTACAGCTTGGATGAACCCTGAAGACATGCTAAGTGAAATAAACCAGACACAAAAGAATAAACATTGAATGATTCCACCTCTATAAGTTACATAGTTAAATTCATAGAAAAAAAATAGAATCACAATAACTAGGGTCTGAGCAAGAGAAATATAGTTAATTATTACCTAATTGGGACAGATTTTGAGTTTGGAAAGATGAAACTTTTCTGAAGATAGATTATGGTGAGGTATGTACATAAATATGAAAGTGGTTAATACCACTAAAGTGTACACTTTTAAAATGTGTCAAAATGTTATATTTTGTTATGTATTTTGTCACAATAAAAATTTTTAAAAGTTATATTCTAATATATTTTTGAATAATTTGATTGTAAATAATAACAGGAAAAAAAGAAAACACCATGAGATGAAATCTTTAAGTTAAATGTATAAAGAGACAAAAACATAATTAACCAAAATTTTCTTATTCAATTTTTTATTCAAATTTATACTGTGATTTTATTTCCCTTTATTATGAAGAAATTATTTTTAGTGTCTCTATTTCTCATTATTCATTAGTGACTGAAATATCCAAGGCTACTCAATTCAAGATAGATTATTTTATCTGTAAATTTTCTACATTATCTGGGCAAAGAAATATATATATTTATACATCTATATTTTATATATATTATATTATATATATAATTTAATTATACATATTATATATTTATATATGTTAGTTTTTAGATGAATGGAAGGACTACAATCATTCCTCTGTAGCATGGGGAATTGATTTCAGAACTATCACCACCCCAAACCCAGACACCAAATCTATAAATACTCAAGTTCCTAATTTAAAAAGGCATAGTATTTGTATATTATCTACAAACGTCTTCTGGTATACATTAAATTATCTCCAGATTATTTATATATCCATTACAATGTGAATACCACATAAATATTGTAATGTTCTAATATTTAGGGAATTATGACAAGGAAAATATCTGTGCATGTTCATTACAGAGATGCAGGACTATAGCTGCATAGTCCAAGAATATGGAAGTTGAACTGTACTTGTTTCTCTCAGCTATAATTGATAACAGACAATAGATTAAAATAAAATGTCTTATGAATATCCAGTACGATCTTAACAAAGACTCTAATAGTACTCACTTTCTAATTGCTTGGACAAGAACCTTGGCATATCTAAAGTTACAGGGCCATTAGCTCACAACAAAAATCTTTTACAGTACTTTCTCATGTTTTACATCTCCCTAAACAATATCATCTTTATTATGTGCCACAAGGAAACTGAAAAAGCAAACAGTGGAATAATGTGCTCGGCTTTAGAGAATCATCCTGTGATCTCCTGGGAAAATGTGCCCTTAGACACCCCTCTTCCATATTCTGACAGGTCATCAATTCCTTAAAATTGATTAAATTAAAGAAGCATATTCTTTCTTGATGATACTTTATATTTAACTACTAAAACATAGGCAAGGAAAATTCAGTTTAATATGCTTATTATGAATTTTCCCCCATTAATGAAGTAGTAACTTGAATCATATACTAATGACAATCTAGATTTAAAGAAAGCCTTTGTTCTTTTACACAAAGCTGATTGATCTGCAAGGACAGCACTAGGGTATAAAGAGTAGACACCTATTGAAATGAATAGGAAATAGTCTCAAGTGCAGAGATAGACGCTGTCAATAAAAAAGATTTAAAAACAAGCAAACAACCCTCCCTCAACCAAAAACCCTGACACATCAGATGGTAGAGAACATCCAAGGAGAAGAGACATTTTTAGATAGGATTACCTTTGCTACAATTTCATTGCAAGAAATGCTTGTCCAAGAGGGAAAAAAAATGTGCTAAATATTCTTTTTAAATTAAAACAATGGTAATCAATTTTTTTAAAATTTATATTCTCCCAATTGTGTTTATGAGTAAGGGATTATTAATTGGCAGTCATTTTTACATTAAATGTGTTTTTATATTTCATTATGCTTTAAACTTGTGAAGTTAATTTTGTGTGGCTCAACTTGACATTATTTCTAGATCTGTCTCTGAGGTTGTTTCCAAAGAGATTAGCATTGTCACTGATGGACTGAGTACAACAGATGCCCAGTGTTGGTGAGTCACCCATCCTGTTGAAGGCCCAAATAAAACAGGAGGCTGAGTTCCCTCTCTCTGCAAGAGTGAGTGCTTGAGTGGCAACATAGGTCTTTCCTCCCTGTGGACTGTGGCTTACACCATTGATGATCCTATTTCTCAAGTTTTGTATCAGACTGGAATTTATACCAACATGTTTCCTAGATCCCCAGTTTGCAGATCATCGTACTTCTACGCAATGGTGTGAGTCAATTCCTTAATAAATCTACTTGCAGTTTCCTAGGTTCTGTTTACCTGGAAAATTTGACACATGTAAGCAAATCTTGCTTTCAAATAGGCAAAACACTAAAAAAAAGTTTTGGTTTTTTTCCCAAAAAAAACCAAAAACTTTTGGGTCCGGAGCTCCAGCATGTCCCCAGTCTCCAGCACCCAGTCAATGGACAGCGTGCAGCCCGAGCAGAGCCGGCCAGCCACCCCACATTCAGTCTTTCATGAGACCAGAAGTGACATGTGGATACCTGCTACTAGATTTTGGGTTTTTTGGGGGTTTTTTGGTGTTTTCAAAGATAGCATATATCCCTGAAACTAATTTGACCAGCAAATCAATAATATCATCAAAGACCACAATTATTTCCATCTTCCTCTCTTCCTCCTCTAACCACGAGCTTCATTCATTCTAACGTTTGCTTTCCTTGATGATTGTCTAATGACTATCATTTTGTGGGGGATAATGATTATAAGTAATGAATGACCTAATGATAAAGCAGCTATACTTTATGTGCTTTCTATTTTTTCATTTCTGTGAGAAAATCTATACAGGGGCATTTACTTTAACTTATACCTTCTTGGCAGAAATGGTTTACATGATCTTTCCTACAATAGCCAACTTGAACGGAACAAAGAGATCCACTTTCACTGCTTACAAATAATAATTTGGGATGGCATGGATGTTAGGAGGTCTAACACCATGATTAAACAGAAACACAATTTTAATTTTTTTCAAGCATTTTATTGAAAACCCCAGATTGATTACATTATTTGTTATTAGATATATATATAAGACATCTACAGTTTTCAATTTGGAGACATATCAGTAAGTTTTAAAGTTCAAGTTTTAAGGATTTCCGAATTGCATGTAGTTTGAATTATTTTATGAATAACGGAAGAATCATTTACATTTTTATTTCTCATGGAGAAAATAAAATATTACAACTTCTTATATTATCCAGTTATTCCCTCTGTATCACACAGTTATTAACCTGAACCACTTATTTAATATTTTTGTAAGTTTCAAAATTTAATTAGCACTTAACTCTGTGATAATCCCTATGCTGATCTACTAAGAATTTCTTAGCCTTCTTTATAATTCTACACTCTAATTTGGCTTTTTCTTCATGTAATCCTAATTCTCTTTACTTTTTCTATATTGCAGGATCATTTCTATAAGTACTTTTTAATCCCATACTCAAAATAATAAAACATTAAGTTCAAAAACCAGAATTTTAAAAAAAATTCTGCATATATACCAAGGAAAAGGTACATCAAAATGGAAATATGAAGTTTGAAAAGTACCAATTCAGCATTATGATATTTGTCTTCATTATACTTAGCTACATATACTGTTGTTCTTTTGGATAAATACAACATATTATATTGGGCATATGCAGATTTATCTACTATCACTGATTACCAAGAGAAGTTGCCAAATAACTTTCCAAATACTTTTCCTACAGAATAGCCCCTGATTTTCCATTTGTTTCTGAAAATGAAGCTTTTGGGACCTCACATAGCATGCAGTATATTCATTATGTTTTTTGTATGCATTTATTAATTAATCCATTAATAATCACTTCAAAGGAGATAAGTAAGGGTATCTTTACAACAGTAGAGTATCTGAGATTCGCACAAAAAATTTTAGACATCTAAATGTAGGCTTCTGGGTCTAGTATCAGTGATTATTGCAAAGCTAGTAAAACTTCTAATTAAACCTTTCTGTGTCCTTATTTAATTCAAGGTTGATGTAGGAAGATCTGCTATTAAATTTTAGAGCCGTGCATTAAACAAAGGATCTATGAATTGCCCTGAGTTCTGTCAAAATTAGGTAGCAATTAACCCTATAGACCACCTATAGACCACAGTGCATGTGAGTCCAGGGTGAAGAGTTTATTACTCTTTTTAAATATCTATCATGTTGAATCGCACACGTTAGATAACCCAGTGGCCACATGATCTGTGCTTGGTACTATTTCTTGCTGTTGACAAGGCTAAACTTCCCAACACAACATCACACTTGTTTTAGCATAAAAACCTAAAACAAGAAGCAAGAATAAAAATACCTGAGTTTTGAGAATTGTCTTTCCTGCTTCCTAGCTTTCTAGGAATGGTATGTACATTTGTCAGGTATTAATTGGATGCAAAGGATGAACATCCATGAAGGACAGCTTACATAAAAAGGTTGAGAATAAGCCAGGCACAGTGACACACATCTGTAATCCAAGTGGCTCAGGAGGCTGAGGCAGGAGGATTGTGAGTTCAAAGTCAGCCTCAGCAATTTAGCAAGGCACTAAGCAACTCAGTAAGACTTTGTCTCTAAATAAAATAGAAAATAGGGTTGGAGATGTGGCTGAGTGGTCAAGTGCCCCTGAGTTCGATCCTCAGTAACATCTCCCCTCCAAAAAAAAGATGAGAATAAATGACTAGTATAAACCAGATGTAGCCAAGACTTCTAAACCATTTAGATTATTCTTTGTACTAATATCTGAATACCATAACTTCAGTTTCCTTAGCCTCTAGGAAGCCTGATGCTAGGGCTGCACTCTGGATATATAGTTTCCTTGCAAAAGATTTTGATAGGCTTCTTATTCCTCTTTGTTGTTTCTGGATGATTTCACATACCCTGTTATAAGGAAAATGTAGCAATACTTCTGTTATTCATAATAGCATGAGTGTCTGGAACCTGTTTGTAAGGAGACAACATATATCTTCTTGCCTCTGAAATCCCCTAATTTCATGAATTTTATGCTGGTTACATCATTACTCCTGATGGTGCTTCATCCATCCTGTCTGCCAAGAATACTCAATTCCACTGTCTCCCACATAAGCTGTTTCTGGGCCTCAGTGATGGTGACAAGTGCGAGTCTTATTCAAAGAATGAATAAAACAATTTTCTTTTTTAATATCCTGCCACATCTAGGTAAAAGTATTTTTTCTGTAATTTTACAATCTTAGTTTATAGTAATGGATTTGAAATTATATTAGAAATGTCCAGTCAGTCTGGCCAATAATTTTTATGTGAGTACACCAAAGTCCAGAGACATTAAGTGATTTGTTTGGTATGCTGAAAACTGTGAACGACAATGTTGTTCAACTTAGAGTTTAACATTTTATATTGTACAAATATGTTAATGCATCACCCATACATGTTTCCATTGAACTGTTTAGACACATTACTTTTATATTTCCAGAAATTTAAGCTCTCATCCTACTATTCTGTTGCTTGTGGGGAGTATCATGGTCTAGTACAGACTATGTTAGTTTAAATGCAAGTTAATGTTTAAACTGCAGAATACATAAAATAACAATCTATTGGGTATTTAGCATGTACATTACTTTAAGAACTATTTGCAATTTAAATCCTGTAATATTTTATTAAATATATATTTTATTTTTATTTTGAAAAAGAAACACTGGCTTAGAAATACTTCAAAAAGAAAATTTATATCACCAAAATGAAATAATTAGAGCTTACCTCATAATAATATATCTGAAAATAACGTAAGGATAGAATACATAATATTGAAATTTAAAATTGTGTTATATTTCTATAACAAAGACCAAATGTCAATATCTGTGATTTTAAAAACTCAGTATATTTCACCAAATTTATACAACTGATGTTGGGTAAAAAGAGAAATTCAATGCATGGCAATGTTATAGACTAAATTGTTTTCTCCCAAAATTTGTATGTTGAACCTCCAATACATCAAGTGATTTTATTTGGACCTAGATATTTGAAGGAAATAATTAAGGTTAAATGAGTTAGAATTAAGAACAGGACCCTCATTCAACAGATCTGGTGACATGAGACAAGGAAGAGAAACCAGAAGAATGAGAACATGAAGGAAAGGCCACATAAGGATATGATGAGAAGCCAAGAAGAGAGACCTTACCAGGAAACAAATCTGGGAGTATCTGATCCTGACTTTCTAGTGCCCTGGACTGAGAGAAAAGTATGAAGCATTATAATCACCCAATCTGTGGTATTCAGTGACAGCAATGTGAGCAGTCTAACAAAGACAATAAGGTGATCTTGCACTATTTCACATATTTTGATAATTTTATTAAATTAAAAAGAAAGCTAATTTAAATTTTAGTGAAACAATTCACTTTTAATGTCATTGAGTGTGATTATTATGATAATTATGAACTGTATCTTATAAATAAAGAATGAATAAAACAATATTCTTATACTTTAATATCCTGACATATCCAGGTAAACGTATTTTTTCTCTAATTTTTTAGTCATAGTTTATAGTAATGGATTTGAAATTATATTAGAGATGTCCAGTCTGGCCAATATTTTTATATGAGGACATCAAAGTTCAGAGACATTAAGTGCTTTGTTAAAGATCAGAATTATGCCCTGGCAAATCTGAGATTTTAGCTCAACTACTCTATTCAATTAATGATCCTTTCTAATGTTCCTTACTTTCTTCCATATGGAATATGTTTATGAATGAACTAAGAAAACTGAGCTAAATTTTATGTATGTTCAAAA
Organism: Xerus rutilus; assembly: GCA_028644305.1. Classification (NCBI taxonomy): domain Eukaryota; kingdom Metazoa; phylum Chordata; class Mammalia; order Rodentia; family Sciuridae; genus Xerus; species Xerus rutilus. The sequence continues at coordinate 146,678 of JAQQSJ010000120.1, read as the reverse complement.
AGATCAGGAGGAAAGTGGATTACTTCCAAGACTTTAAAATACTAATTTGGAAATATTGATTCTCGTGGTATTGTTTTCTTTGCACTGTGTATCCACTGTACTGTAGCATGGCACTTTACCTACTCCCCTACTTCAAAATACAGATTTTTACTTTAAAATGACAAATTATAACCAGCAGTAGTTAGATTATATTTACAAAGATAAACCCAGAAATTTCAGGGCTTCGTGCATGAAACATTTATTTCTGATTAAACTAAAATCTACTGAAGTCCAGGCCAACCTTTTTCCACTTGCAGGTACATCTTTAAACCAACTTTCCAAGATTACCACAACAGGAAAGGAGAAATATGACAGAGAAAACATGACCCTTAATAACCTTGGACTACACATCACTTTTGCTCCATTTATTAACAAGAACAAAGGACTTGAACTTCACGGTAAGCATTTCTAAAGAATGGGATGAAGGTTGAAGGGCCACTATGGATTGAATTCTGCTCCACCCAAAGCATTAGAGCTTCAGTGTATGAGGATGTGGGTACTCATTCCATAGGATTTGGGTCCTTGTTTAAAAAAAAAGAAGGACATCAAAGAGTTCATTCTTTCTCAATCCAAGTACACAAAAAGGGACACATGAGCACACTGTGAAAAGTCAGCTGCTTATAAGCAATGTAAAAATATTTTAGGATGAAAACTACTTTATTGGTAACTTGGCCCAGGACTTCCCACACTCCAGAATTGTAAGAAATAAATTTTGGTTGTTTAAGCATTCAGTCTGTGTTACTTTTGTTATGGTAGCTTGAGAAAACCAATATAGGAGGAAAATAAGTACTTAGTAGACTATTTCCCATTTTTTCTATTTTTTCCCAGTTATTACTGTTATCATTGTAATTATTGTTTTAGCTTGCAATCTCCTTTATACTGGAAATCAGATATAGAATAGACCATATACTTTTATTAGATGCTTCCCCTACATAGAGAAAATCATCACATGCAAGTACATTTTTGTATTTAGAGAAATTTTTCATTATATAGGTTTGAATTTGGGCCAGAAGTGTCAAGATAGTTTATAGGTTAAGAGCAGAGACTCTGAAAGTATTATCTGGATTTCAATTCTAGCTCTACCACGTTTTAGCTAAATAACCTTGGGGAAATCACCTTTCTTCTTGGTGTATCAGGTTTCTCATCTGTAAAGTAGGGATAATAATTCACTTAAGTAATAGGATTTTCATGCAAGTTAAATAAGTGAATATTTGAAAATTCCATAGAACAATGCTTGACATAAAGTGCTATTTATGTCAGCTCCTAAATAAAATAAATTTTAAAATGAACTTATCAGATAAAATTAGAGGTGGAAGACTACCTATGGATTGACTCAAGGTACAAATGCAGCTTGTTTTTCCAATATTAGAGCCTAATTAACCTGATACTTAATTTGGCATTCCTGAATAATTATGGCGCCTTAAAGAGCATTAAGTCCCATGACATGCTTCACATAAGAAAGTGTTTGACAGCCAAATATATTTGATGAATTCTGCATAATAAAGACATTGAGAAAGAAATCATTCAGAAAAGAAACTGTTTAAAATTGTTTAGCCAAAAGTTTTTCATATTTATTTAAATGTGGATCTATTTAGCAACGTATTTGAACCCTGGCAAATTAATATACCTAGGAACCTACTCTGGAAAACTTTGTCAAAGAATTTTAGCTTGTATTTAATGTTTCAGGAAATAATAAAATGCAATTCAGTTAACAGGAATGTCGTGAAGTGAACAGAAAGCTCCTGCAACCTGAAGCTTGATTATGTACTGTGGATGGAACATATGAAAAAGCAACAGGAAAACGATCAGTGACTAATGCTTAGAAGGGTCTCTTCTGTAGCTTACTATAATTGACCCACATAGTTGGAAAGTAGACTAGTCAGAAAGATAATTTCATATTTAGTTGGAAAGTTGGGTTATTGCACTTTAAATTCTTCCTGCCTAAGGCAAATATGGCCCTAGGAATGGGACTGAGATCATGTGTAGAAGATCTAATTCTTCCCCATCAGAACAGTGGCCAGCAAATTTCTTTAAATGGACAGATAGTAAGCATTATGGCTATAGGTTTTTAGTTTGATTGTTTTGTTTTGTTGTTATTACTACATATATCTAACATTTCTGTTACAGAGATCAAAAAAAGTCAGAATGCATAAACAAATAAGCATAGCTATATTCAAATAAAACTTTTTTCTGATCACTGTACTTTGAACTTCATGTAAGTGTCACCATATCACAGTGTTATTTCTCTTTTGATTTTTTTCAAAGAGCTGAAAATTTAAAAATTATTCTTAACTGACAGAGTAGACAAAAAAAAAAAAAAGAGAGAGAGAGAGAGAGAGCAAGATTAAGCCTGTAGCTTGCTGATAGTGTTATTAAGCAAGGCCTCACTCCAATGCACTTTGAAGCCAATACTATGGCACTGGAATTTTGCAAACAGAAAAAAAACCTTACTGTGTAGCAATCCAACAAGGAGGACAGTAGCTATAATCTCTAATCTGCCTCCCTGATCATTTGGTAGTGAGAGAATTTATAGGAAGAGAGCAGGGAGAAATTGCTTCTTGATTGGATAGCTACAAGGGGAAGTTGTAGGATTCCCTACAACTTGATGGCACAGGTCTCATGTTTATTTGTGGGGAGAGGTGTTGCCATGTCCTATATAAGAGGTTTTGAAGTTATGACATCAAAAAAGTCATCAGCCAGCAGAGGTGGCAGCTTCCACACCTGTCTATTTTTGAAAAGTTAATTCCAAACCTTTCTTGTGTGAGCTCTGCATGCTTTTCTGAAAGACAACTTAAGCACTTTGATATTTAAGGAATTTATGTTCAGGTGCATCCTGGCCTTAACTGATTTCAGTACCTTCTTTTTAAAATAAAGATCTGAGATATGAAAGGTTCTAATAGGTCTTTAATATCAAAAACAAATTTTAATATTAAAAAGTTTCCACTTTGGTACAGGCATGGTAGAGCACTCCTGTAATCTCAGAAACTCAGGAAGCTGAAGCAGGAGGATTACAAGATCAAGGACAACCTTGGCAATGGAGCAATAAAATTTTTTAAAAAGTGGGGAGGGTATATATCTCAGTGGTAGAGCTTGCCTACTTGCCTACCATGGGTAAGGCCCTGGGTTCAAACCACATTATTCTTAAATAAATAATTAATAAATGCTCCAGTTCATAACTGGTTTAAGATCAGTTTATTGATCCATTGGCTTAATAGCATAAGCACCAGATACTACTGAGTCATTGTTTAACTTAGAGATAATTCAGCATTTGAAGACTATATTCATATACAGGTAACAGCTAAATTAAAAATGAAGTTAAGAAGAGAATGGAATGAATGGGGTACTATTTAGAAAGGACATGCTAATTCCTGTATACATAGTTTTACTGGAATTTTCAGAGTATAATCGTAACAAATGGGAGAAACTTATCCCTTAAGAAGGGTTGTTTATGGTATGAAAAGTGCTCTTTAAATATCATTTGGGACCACCAAAACACTTACTTGAAAAATGCATGCTCATTGTGCATCTTAATGGGCTTAATTGAAGAGTTTAATAAATTTAGATCCTGCAGAAGTAATTGAAAAAGTGATTGATAACACTAATAATATGTTGAAAGCAGTAAAGATCTAGAAGTAGCTAATTCTATGGATATCTTGGGAGGTTGTAAGTAATTATGACAGTAGTTACATCAGCTCAAAGCCAAACATCTGGATGCAAAATGAAACATTCAGTCAATTACCCAAAGCTTTTTTGTTAAGGGTAAACATCAGAATGATTCAGTGGAACATTCACTTTTTAACTGAATTGCTGGAACTTATGAGTTACACGACAATGGAAACTCTGTTACAGCTATGAAAATGAGTCAGATTTTCTGAGCTGCCTTCATAATATACATGATCAAATTTATCATGATAGTTTAGTAGTTTATATATTAAACATGACAGTGATAAATACAATGTATAATAAAAGTAACGACATTGATGAAATAAACTGACCTAGTATGTTCTTAGTATTCTGTGTTTTGCAACCCTCGGCGTTCTCAACAATGCCAGTTGAAAACTGACCTGCCAGATAGCTCTCTCGGTGGTACCCAAATGTGAGGCAGAGGAAGAATTAATCAATATTCTGATTACTAAATAGATCATAGTATTTCAATATTTGTACTGGTAACCTGGTTTATAAATGGATTTTTTCATTACATCATTATTTACTGCTTTATAGGTCTTTTAATCCCACTTAATAGATGTGGGAACTTTAAGAAATTCATTGACTCAAAGATGCAGAGCTAGTAAATGCACATGTTAGATCTAGATTCAAACAGAACTTTTCTGATCCTTATTTAAAATTTCATTTTGTGTAAAGCACATGAGGAAATTGTGTAACAATTCATGTGATCAGCAGTATTTAAATGAAGAATTAGATGAAAACAAAATAACATAGCTACCATAAAATAGATACACTTAGTAACAGAACGCAGAAATCATTAGTATAAAGACATAAGAATTGTATATGGCCTATAAGTGGAGACAGTGAAAACTCTAAACTATTAATTATAAGTAGTTTCCAATCAAATATGCAATTTATAAATTATGCTCCTACATATATCTTTAAAAGAATATTATATTTCAATATAATCATTGTTTTTTTATTCAACCAAATATCTGCAGAAATATTCCTTTTAATTGTAGTTTAGAATAAGCATCCAAAGCATCTACTTTAGCATATTCCCTTAATACATATTTACTAAAGTCAATCAGTTACAAAATGTATAAGAAAATCTGTCATCTATTAAGGAGTATTGCTTTATATAATTATACAAATTATAACTTTTGGAGATGAAACATTTTAGCTAACTTTTCTCCTTTATCTTATTTAATAAAAAATGTTCCCTAATTGGATTAGCAATGAATTAATCAAGTAAATAGTGTCAGTTTTCTAAAATCAATTTCATCTTCACAAAACAACTATCTGCCACCTTCAAAGAATGTGACATGGGTAGCCCAAAGACAACACATCAATCTTGACAGTTATTGTGAAGTAGTATAAAGAAAAACTTGAATAGTGATAGAAGTTTATAGTAGTTTATAAAACTACATGTACCTTTACATTTTATCCCTGCACTATAAATAGATGCATAGGCAATTAAAGGTGAAGAGAAGATTATCATTGTAAAAGGACATGCCAATTGCAAGCTAAAAATCATATGAAAAAGTCTATTTAGTATATATTCATTGATTTATATTTTATTTTTGGGTGACAGACTGATAAAGTTTACTGGTATTTGTGTAACTTTTTAAATCACACAAGGTTTTGCTTCAGCATGTGTTTTATCAAATTAAAAAATTTTTGCATAGCAAAGGGAACATTTAAGGGTATGAAGAAAGAGCCAAGAGAATGGCAGAAATATTTAACGGCTACTCTTCTGATAGGGGATTAACACTCAGAATATATTAAGAACTCAAAAAACCATACCGAAAGAACCAAACAATCCAGTCAATAAATGGGAGAAAGAACTAAATGGTTATTCCTGAAAAGAAGAAATAAAAAATGGCTAACATATATATGAAAAAAGTCTTCAACATCCCGAACAGAGAAATGCAAATCAAAGCTATACTGAACTGGGCACAGTGGTGCACACCTATAATCCTATTGACTTGAGAGGATGAGAAAGTAGAGTAGCAAGTTCAAGGCCAACTTCAGCAACATAGCAAGACTCTAAACACATTAGTGAGATCCTCTCTCAAAATAAAAATACACAAATAAATAAAAAGAGCTAGAGATGTGGCTCAGTGGTAAAGTACTAATTACTGGGTTAAATTCCTAGTGTCAAAAAAAAATAGACAAGGAATAAACCTTTGAGATTTTATCTCGGTCTAGGTGGAATGTCAATCAAGAATAGAAATAATAAAAGCTGGTGAGAATGTAGGGGGGGAAATACACTTATACATTCTTGATGGGACTGAAAATTAGAACGAGCACTCCAGAAAGCAGTATGGAGATTCCTCAAAAGACTAGAGATGAAACCACCATACTATCCAGCAATTTCACTTCTTGGTATTTATCTAACAGAAGTAAAATCACCATACTGCAATGATATAGGCACATTAATGTTAACAGCAGTACAAATTATAATAGCCAAGTTATGGAACCAGTTCAGGTGTATACATACAATATGATATATATACACAATGGAGTTCTACTTGGCCATAAAGATGAATGAAATTGAGAAAAGTATTTTTAGTCTGTCAATAAAGGTTTGGTAGTTTTCTCAGTTCTGGCTAAGTGTATGACTCTGTTAATACCATGGTATTTGTAATCTGCAGCAAAAAGTGAATTTGAGACAACAAAGTACAATATAATCCTCTTGGTAGCAAATATTTTTTTACTGTACAATAAAACAATGATGAATCTTTTAAAAAAAGAATGAAATTATGGCATGTGCTGGCACATGGATGTAACTGGAGAATACTCTGGTAAGTGAAATAGGTCTGATTCAGAAACTCATGGGTCTCATGCATAAGCTAAAACAAAAGAAGGGGGAAAAAAGCAAGGGAGAATCCCATGAAAATAGAAGCAAGATCAGTGAAGTAGAGAAAGGGAATTGAGATGTGAGGGAATGCTGGGAAAAGGAAGGAACTGGAGAATGAAATTGAACAAATTATACTATGTACATATATGAATATACCACAGTGAATTCCACATCTATGCATATCTATAAAGAGCCAATTAAAAATAAATCAATAAATAAAAGGAAAACCAGTAAATTAGAGTAAGGGGAACAGGGAGAAGGAGGAGGGAAGGGAAATAGCAAGTAGTGGGAACTGAAATGGAATGATTAAATTATGTCAAAATGAACCTTACACTTAGGTAAAGCTATAATTCACTACTAAAAACATTTTTTAAAAAATCTTATCAAGAAATTAAAATAATATTTGTTGAACATATCTTACATAATTTTCTGAAGTATTAATATCCCATTTGATCTGTTCTGAATTTTGGTCTTAATTTCTTTTCAGCATCATCTGACACTGGTGATTGCTCCTTTCTCCCAGGTAGAATTTCTACAATTGATCTCTTTTTATTTTTATTTTATTTATTTATTTATTTATTTATTTATTTATTTATTTTTAAATTTTTATACTGGAGATTGAACTCAGGAGCATTCGACCACTGAGCTGCATCCCCAGCCCTATTTTGTATTTTTATGTAGAGACAGAGTCTCACTGAGTTGCTTAGTGCCACACCTCGCCATTCTCCTGTCTCAGCCTCCCTAAGTGCTGGGATTATAGGCTTGCGCCACCGCTCCTGGCTCTACAATTGGTCTCTAGGATACAACTTTCTCTTTTTTCTTTCTCCCTTTCCTATATTGGAGGTTGTTCCTAATCAGTCTCCTTTGCTGCTTGCACCTTTCTCCCTGAACGCTCACTTGAGTGGTGAAGTGCCCCATGACTCTGCCATTTTGTAGATTTCCCTTTTTCTACTCACTGTTGGTGCTTCACCTATTGTTAGTAGTGATTAAACTCTTGTTATCACATTCGTGCTCTTTTAATTTCTACACCACACGTTTCTCTCACAAATTCTTTTTTTCATATATCTAACTGCATCTAATGGGCATTACAATTTCAAAATGTTCAAACGTAAACTATTTTTCTTGTCCCTAAACCTGTCCCCACCCCAGAATCTGCCCTACTTCAACTGATACCAGTTGTATTCTCCTAAATATTAAGTTAAAAAACTGGACGTTGTGCTTAATTTTTTTTTATTGCATTTGCTCTACCTAAATCCTCAGTAACTGCTTTTGGATCTATTTTCAAAATCGTAAAAACAATAAAGTTACTATGATTTTTCCCATATCCATTGTAATAAAATAACCATCACAACCTCTACAGTAGGTCCGGGCCATGCAGAACAAGATTAGTTTACGTGGAACTGAAACTTACTTAAATATTTGATATAGGAGGGTCTCCCCCCCCAAAAAAATTAAGTAAAAATGTTCATTGGATATTAGAATTTGCTTTGTTACTGAACATCTGTCTCTGTAACACAATATCAGCAGTGAAGGTTTAGAACACATTGTAGATGAAAAAGAGTAGAAAGCCAGCAAATACATGTAACTACTGGAAAGCTGTTCCAGTTCTTAACTATAGAAGTGTCTTATGAAGAAAATTTTTAAAAATCTTGATTGTTAGTATTAAATTGTTTCATAAAAATGTTTTCTTTTGAGAAAATTTCATTCAAATATAGAAATATTCTCATATAAAACTTCAGTTTATTTTCCATTGTTTACAACCTTTCTAGTACTCATGACAAAAAGATGTCATAGTTGAAATGAACACTTAAGTGGGTTTCAAACTACTCTTTTAGTTACAGAAATCAATTTAAAAAGACATCTATTCAGATTGAACAATAGCCCAAGTGGCATCCATATGTGTTGATTATTGTGAAGTTTTGTTTGCTCTCTCATTAAGTTTTCTCTGCCAATGCTTTCATATAAATCTTTATTACCAGTATTGATTATGTCTCTTTTCTCTTATGTGAGATTGTGCTGTATGATATGAACTAAAAAATAATAATCTAACCCTATGCTACATTGAATTAGCCTTAGATAAGAGTAAATGTAACAGAAAAAAAGAGTGACAATACTAACTTATTATTAACTAAAACTCATTTCCTTAAAGTATTAAATAAAATTGGTACCTATCATAAGATAAGTAAAAGATTTCAACAATATAAGACTGTCCTTCACAAACACTTCACATTTGGGAAAGTGCACAAGCAGAAGTGGAGTTTTAGCTATGGTATGAATTGCATAAAGGGAAACATAAACATATTGATAGGAGATATAAAGCTCCTTGTACACAGAAATACAATAATATTTGTTTCTTTCCCAGAGAAACTGAGAAAAGACAAAGCTTGATCTGGAGATCATAGGTAACAGTGTCTTATCAATTATGAATATAACAAAGAGGCATCAAAACTGCCACTCCTGAGATGAGTTATTTTTGCCTTTTTAAAGCTGAGTTATTTATTCAGTTCACCTTTTAGCTACATCTCTAAAGCCATTTATAATGCAGTTGGTATTCCCAACATTTTATAAAAAATATGAACATCAAGCTTACTTAGTATTCTTTCTTATTTTTTCTTTCTTTGGTGAACACATCACTAAAATATTGCTGAAGTTATAACACTGAAAGCATCAGGAAAAACTGGTGTTGGCAAAATAGCTAGTTTTAAGTCTGGGCAAGAATGGAAAGATCCGGTGGTCATAAATCTGTAGATATAATTTATTGAATACATTCTTCAAGTCATTGTGGTGAGACAGACAGAATTGAAATGGGACTATGTGCATGTCTGTTTTATTCCATTTTATGTGAAAAGGGCCTGCCCCTGGACTGGGTCCAAATTGACAGAAGAGCTCTAAAAGAGTGATAAATTTTAATACATCTGCTAGCTGATAATGATTAATGGGCACATCTCAAACTCTTTAAGAAGTTTGAGATTTAAAGTGTCTCACTGCTTCTAAGTAGATTTATCAGAGACAGTTAACGGATGTTTCCACAAGGAAAATTACCAGTACTAAAAGGACTCCCTGTTATTACTTGGTTAGAGATATAACTAGTAGAAGGAGGACCTTCCACATTAATCAGGCTCTGTGCTTTATGGAAAATACTAGTTTACTTAACATATAATTTTATCAGTTTAATCTAATGTCCAAAGTAATGGAAACTAACTTAATATGATTGAAGAGGTTTTAAAAATTGTATAATTCAGAAGTCATCATTGCATTTATGATAAAGTTTTAAATGATGACTATCTTATGGTTAATTCAATCTTTTAAAAAGTAATATTACATCTATAGACCAAATATACAATCAGAAAATACTGTATTATGTATTGAATTTACCTGTGTTAAGTAAATGATGACATCAGATTTCATTTCACATACTTTTTCCCCAAGCCATCTTTGAGGTAGTTGAAAATTCTTAAATCTTGGAAAAAAATGTATGAATATACAAAATTCCATTTGTATTTTACTTGACAAGTTAACAAACTTAGAATAACTGCTTTAAAAGTGTCAGCAACTATTATGGTTTAGTTTTCCAATAGCTCATGAGTAAGACAATGCAAGAAGGTTTAGAGGTGAAATGATGGGATTATGAGAGCCTTAACTCAATCAGTTAATTAATCCCTTGATAGGATTAACTGAGTGGTAACTATAGGCATGTAGGGTGTAGCTAACGGAGGTGAGTCTCTTGAGACATACCTTTTGGTTATATTTTGTCTTTGTTGAGCAGAGTTCTCTCTCTCTCTGCTTTCTGATTGTCATGTCTATTATCATAATGATAGATCTAACAATAGAGAACTGAATTTTAAATTTTCTCTGCATGTTTATAATTATAAGCCTATTTCAGATGAGAACAAAAGAGTAAAGCAAATTGAAGTTGGAAATAATCTGGGGGAATAATTCTCAAAGCATAATCAAAATTTTTTACTTTGTTCAAATGTTTTTCTGTCTATATTTGTAATGGAAAATTGTATGTTAGTCAAAACATAAGCATGCTTAATATACCCCATGGATAGAATGCAAAGTAAAATGAAGCTCTTAATCATTATTATGCTAGGAGAAGAATGAATTTAAACCTCTTCATTTGTAAGATACAAAGAAAGTATATAATACATTTACTTATAAAGCATTAAATGTGGTATTGCTTTTTGTATACTATAACAGTGATAAGAGAAATATAAGAGGCTTCAGAATGTTCATTGACTAAAAAGAAAAGTTTAGAACTTCAATAGTTCAAATTTATATTATATATGAGAATAAAAATAAAAACAATATTTCACCTTATTTTACTCATAAATGTCAAAAATTAATTACAAGAATATAAAGGAAAATATTAGCTTATATTATCAATAAAATATGGTAATCATGATCTAACATATGAAAAGAAAAATAATATTCTATATGGTCCAGTAAAACAGGGGAGAACTAAGAGAAAAGAAGACATAGAGTCCCCAAATCATAGAACTCTACAAAGAGGAAGGAATTTATAGACTATTGGTTAAGTTCTAAGATGATACTGTGTAGAAGAAATTAGTATGGTGATATTTGCCCACAGGTAATACATGCATATACTGAAATATGAGCTTTCAAAAATATGCGTTTTTTTTTTGTGATCAGGTGAGCCCAGGCCTCAGCAATGGCTCTAGTATTACTCAACATGCACACAGCACACTGTACCTTGGCCAGGTCTCCACCAGGTACCACAGTGGGAGGCTGGTAATTAATGCCAACCTTGAAGCCAGTGGGGTACCAATTCACAAATTGAGTGCTGCACTTGGTCATGATGGTGGAAATGACATCTTTGGGAACTATGTCACCATGGTACAACAGGCAGCAAGCCATGTATTTACCATGGTGGGGCCACATTTTACCATCTGGTTGGCTGGCTCAAAGCAAGCATTGGTGATCTCTGCTACACAAAGTTGTTCGTGGTGGCTTTCTCAGCAGAGATAACAGGGACATCTGTGGCCAGAGGGAAGTGGATGCAGGGATAGGGTACCATGTTGTCTGGAATTCTGTCAAGTTAACTGTAGGAGCACTCTCCATACCTTCAACCCCTCCCTTCCATCTTTCCCTATTCTATGCTAATGGACTGTGCTCTTGACAGAGAGCACCCCTTTGTAACTTTGGACCTGATTGGTCCACGAGTGCATATAAGCTTTTGTACTTTCTGGAATAACCAGTGTTTCTGCTTCTCACTCCTGTGTTCCTGCTTCTCCTTCTGGCGTTCCTGCATCTCACTCTGGCAGAGCAGTTCTTCACCTACTCCCCACCGTCTTGGGTGAGTGGCCCCGCAAACCATCACCGTCCTGGGAGATCTCATTTCATCTTCTTCCCCAGAGACCCCTCCTGTCTCTCAGGACCCCAACTTGTCAAGCAGACCCACATGGCACGACCCTTAAAGCAATAGTCCACATTCAGGACTCCATCAAATCTGAGGGAAGCAGTGATAGAAGACACAGTCTGGCTAATAAGGTGGTGGTTAAGGTTAGTGTAGGTTGAGTGCTCAATGTCAAGGTTTCTGTGACAGATGTCATAGATGGCCTCGTTATCTACAATGAAAGCACAACCAGAGTGCTCCAGGGTAGTCTGGGTGGTAAGGATGGAGTTGTAGGGCATAACTACAGCTGTGGAAACCTGGGGGGCTGGGCAAAAGTCCAAATCCAGCTTGGACTTCTTGCTGTAATCAATGAAGAGATGTTCCATAAGCAGGGAGGTGAACCCAGAACCAATTCCCCCACCTAAGCTGTGGAAAACCAAGGAGCCCTGAAAACCTGTGCACTGGTCAGCCAGTTTACGAATTCGGACTAAGACAAAGTCAATGATATCCTTGCCAATGATGACTCAAGCATAGTTATTGGCAGCATCTTCCTTGCCTGTGATGAGCCGCTCAGGGTGGAAGAGCTAGCAGTAGGTCCCACTGCAAACTTCATCAATGTCATGGGTTCTAGGTCTACAAATACTGCCCTGGGCACATGCTTGCCAGCACCTATCTTATTGAAGAAGATGCTGAGGAGTCATCTCTTTCCTCAGTGGTCTTGTCACTTGGCATGTGGCCATCGGGCTGGATGCCATGTTCCAGGCAGTAGAGCTCCCAGCAGTTGTTTCCAATCTGGACACCAGCTTGGCCTATGTTTATGGAGATGCACTTATGCCTCATGCATGGCTGGCTACTCTATGGTGTTTAGGAAGCAAAGGCAACAGAAGCAGACACTGGGTCCTGGTTACTGTCCCCGGTAAGCTAAGAGTTGAGGTAACTAATGCACTTGGGCAAAAACTTTTTAATTTGATGTGTTCTTACTTTTAACTTAGTTGTAGTTATCAGTGCTTTTGTTATCATATCCATGAAATCTTTGTCAAAATGAGTGTCATAAAGATTGTCCTTCTGTTTTCTTCTAAGAGCTTTACTATATCAAGTCTTACATTTAAATATTTAATCTTTTTACAGTTTACTTTTATGTACAGTAAAAGATAAAGGTCCAATTTCATTATTTTTCATGTAGATATATAATTTCCCAGCACTATGTATTGAAGAGACTATTCTTTTGTACACTTGTCACCCTTGTTGAGTTGACTATATATGTATGGATATTTTGTGCTTCTCTTCTGTTTCATCAGTCTGTGTTTATGTTTTTAATGCTAGTACTACACTGTTTTAATTGCTATAGATTTGTAAAGTCAAGAATAATATATTAAAGCCGGGTGCGGTGGCTCAAGCCTGTAATCTCAGCACTTAGGGAGGCTAAGACAGGAGAATCGCAAGTTTAAAGCCAGCCTCAGCAATGGCAAGGCGCTAAGTAACTCAGTGAGACCCTGTCTCTACATAAAACACAAAATAGGGCCGGGGATGTGGCTCAGTGGTCGAGTACCCCTGAGTTCAATCCCCAGTACCAAAAAAAAAAAAAAAGAATAATGTATTATACACTTAAAAATTAAGAGTGAATCTAATGCTAAATGTTCTTACTAAAACAAAATATTTTAAAAGCTATACAAAAAAATAAAAAAATAACTTGATCCACAGAAATAATAAAGTTCAAATTTCTTTTTTTTTTCAAAATCCAGATTTCTTTAAGTCCAAAGTAAATAAGGTCTATGACAACATCTTTTAATCTTGTGCATTAAGTCAAAAAAATAAAGTCTGAATTTATCATTCTACATTTTATTCTTATTCAGTTGTAAATGAAGGACTCTTTTTATGATTCTTAAATAGGTCTAGCAAGTAAAATAATAAATCGACTGTAGGGTCACTCTTGTTTTGCTCCCCCAATAAATTGTAGTTGATATACACTGAATATGATGAAATATTGCCACAACACCCTGATGATGTTTTCCTTCTATTTGATTAAAGGTTATCATATTCTTTCTGTGGTGTTTTCTTCCTATTCAATATAGCAAAGAATGTGCCTTTTGTCTGAAAGTAAGTGCTCTTTATGTTGCTGAATCTCACGTCTGGACACTTGTACATTATATTTAGGTCCCTAGGGCTGCTAAAACAGAGTACCACAAACTTAGTGGTTAAAACAATGGAAATTTATTATCTCATAGTTTTGGCATTCACAAGTTTGAAATTAATGTCTTGGCAAGACCATACTCCCTCAGAAAGCTCCAGAGGATGATCTATTTCATGCCTCACCTTGCTTATGGAAGTCTCAGGTGTCTGTGGCTTGCAGATGCCTCACTCTAATCCTTCATCTTCACAGGGTACTCCCCCTGTATATCTGCATACCATCTCTCTGCATGTGTTTGTCTCTGGGCTTGATTTCCCTTTTTATGAAGCTATTGCATTATGGCCACTCCATTTAATTCATTTTAACTTGTTTCTCTCTGAAGAAAGACAACTTCCAAAAGTTGAATTCTGAGGTCTTGAGGTGAAGATTTCAGCATATCTTTTTTGAGGGAACACAAACCCATAACATACATCACAAGTAATCCTGAAATATCATAGCCTACTGCCCCATGTAACTCTGGGACTAAAGAGAACAAACCATGAAACCTGTCACATGGTGGGTTAGTTCCTAAAGCAGAATAGTATAAAGATTGAGAATATACCACATCACTACAGAGTAGCAAGATTTGGTGCAAGATCCAAAAATTACTTATTGACAAAGAAATGTTTGTCTAAAAAAACACAGAATGGAGCAGAAACATGATCTACTAATATTGTAATTACTATTTGAGATATTATTTACTTCTTTACTCTTAATGTCTCTTTAACCCATACAATGGTTGCATGCTGATCATCTTTACCATCTTTACTTTGTTCTCCATTGTACTTCCTGCTCTTGGCACATAGCATATTCTAAATAAAGATTTTTTAGCTATTGAATGAACTTTTATGCTTTTTAGATGGGCAATTAGATTTTTTAAAAAAATATGAATTTTATATCGTTCAGCACTTTTTCTCTTAATTGACATAATACATAGTTAAATTATGGATTTTTGCATATAGAAAGATCTTTTCAAATATCAACCTGTAAATCACCAACATGATACATCATTTGATGTTAAATACATATTATTCAAATAGCAGAAAATCCCACTCACATAATTGCGGCAAGCTTTCCAATATAGTCTCAGATAAGGGTATCTCAGAATGCTCTTTGTGTTCACAAACTATTAAAATTTTGCTTCTCTCATATTAGTGTTTACATTTTAAGCAGGAAGGTGTCAAAGTGTGCCAATAACAGCATTGATTTTGAAGACATGTTTTTTTTCTCATATACTAGTTATGTAAATTTCAAATAAACACTTCGTTTTAATAATCTCATAAAGAAATGGTGATGGCGAGAGTAATAGGTACCATATAGATTTGCTGAGGTGATTAAATGAAACAAATTATAAAAAAATGTTTAATTAACTCTATTCAAATGGAATTTATTATTAATAATAATATTTTAGCAGAGAGCTCTTCACAAAAACTATGGAAATTATTCCATTTTTTACAGATTAGTGGACTGGTATGATGAAGTCCTTATCAATAGAAAACTATCATTTTTCATAACAAGGAATAACAAAAGCTTATTTTTAAAGTAAAATGACTATGCTCTGAAAATTCAGTCTCAATCTATTCAGATGCTTACAATATTCAAATAATTTAAATTACCGAAAATTAATTGTCCATGTATTTTGGGAAAGAGCTCAAAGAAGGAACTGTCACTTACCTGAGTCAATCTCATGAAATAATTTATATTACAGTCAAAAAATTATATATTTTCACAATTATTTGGCTTAAGTGTCCAAACTTCTAGTAGAGTATTTATAAGTTTTGTAGGTTTTTCTGTCTCATAGAAAAATATCAGAGTTAAGTTAGGTAGTCCAGTGTCAATACAATGGTTTAGCAATGCCATCGGGGCATCTTTCTTTCTGTTCTACAAGAGGTCTTTATTCTCATCCTCAAAACCATACAACTGCTACAGGCTTAGACAGCTGAAAAGGGAAGAAGTAAAAAACCAAGAGCAAAGGCAAGAAAGTTAAAAATCTTATTTTGTTAATAAGTGTTTGCTTTTTTTTATAGAAAGGAACATATTGTCTATGAATTTTAAAATGCTAATTTAAAAGCTTTTCTTGTATACACTGGCAAAGTCTTTGAGGAAACTTGACTTGGAATTAAGCAACAGAAAGAAGTTCTAAGAACCAAGTTTGGGTCAACCATCATAGAATGTCAGCAGCATGAATGGTTCAATATAGTGACATGTTCTCAAAGTACTAATATTTCTGTTAGAATAAATGGTCTTGCTATATAATTGTCTTTAAAATCTACACCTTATGACTTTAAAAGTGAAATTACATATACCAAAGGTAGCTAGACTTTCTTTCTTTCTTTTTTTTTTGGTAGCAGGAATTGGACTCAGGGGCACTTGACCACTGAGCCACATCCCCAGCCCTATTTTGTAGTTTATTTAGAGTTGCTTAATGCCTCACTGTTGCTTGCTTTGAACATGTGGGGATCTTCCTGCCTTAGCCTCCCGAGTGGCTGGGAGTGTAGGCATGGGCTTCCATTCCCAGACGGCTAAATAATTTTGAATAAGACAGAGAGAAAAGGTAGATAATTCTACAAATAACATTATTCAGCACCTAACTTCTTAATAAGTTCTCAATAACAATGAAATGATCTTAAGATTGGGAAACTATCTTCAAAATATTGAGTAAAATAAAAAGCACATACTTGCTGAGAAAATATTTTAAGAATTAGAGAAATATGGGAAAACATTCAGACAAACAAAATTAAATTTGTATCTAATAATTTTCTTCAGGAAAATCATTCAGGAAGGTGGAAAGCTATTCATCCAAGGTGAAATTTTCATAAGAAATATTACAAGGTAATAGGAATTTAGTGAAAGGGAAAATGAAATAAAAACATTATCTCTTTAAAAGAAAATAAATGAAAAAGAAAAGAGCTCTATAAACACAAATAACCAAACAAGGTCTTAAAAATTAATCTACATCACTTGGTAGTAATGACAAATGGAAATAATGTTTTTTTTCAGTCTAAGAAAATATCACAGCATATGAATTTTCAACTCTGGCTTGATATTGCTCATGGAGAACATAATAAAAATGTAAGTGTACAAAAGAGAGCAAAAGAGTGAAGAAATACCAACCAAATATACTAAAGAAAAATGGTTATATTAGTTTTTCTGTCACCATAACAGAATACCTGAGGCTACATTCCATTTAAGAAAAGAGGTTTATGTAACTCACAGTACTAGAGATTCAATAGCATGGATCTAGCATCCTAGTCAAGTTTCTCCTGTCTGAATCACAAAACAGCTGAGAAACAAATGGGGCTCTGGCCATGTGCAGAAGTGATCAAGAACATGGGTTGGTCTCACTTTATAACAACTTGTTCTTGTGAGAACTTACTAGCATTAATCCCTCTGAAAGCAATGCTCCCCAGTGGTCTCCTGCTTACCTTTTCCTGAACTCCACTTCTTAGATTTCCCATGACCTTTCCATGTCCTCACACTGCAAATCAAGCTTTTAGTACATGAATCTTGGGGAGACAAAGCATATTCAAATCATAGCATTGGTATGCTTACATTAATTTCAAGCTATAAAGTTAGCCAATATTAACAGAGATAAAGAGGGCCATTCTCTATTGATAATAGCTCAATTCATAAGAATATTCAATACATGATAATGTACACTCAGTAATAAAGTTTCAACACACAGATACATACTATAATTATGAGAATACAGTAAAATATGTAGAATATTGGGAGATGCTACAATGTATTTCTCTCAAAATATGAAAAATTGGAGAGGTAAAATTTTCAATAAAGTTCAGAAGATTCAAATAAGCCAAAGGTAATCTTGACCTATTAGACAGAGTATAACATGCTATCAGGTATCTGTTGCTATGGGAAAGCATTTTGGTCAGGGATACAATGAAAATGATTTAATTCAGCTCCAAAAGATCTAGGGCTTCACCAGAAAACTCTAAAGTCTGGTGAGCAAAATTATTAAATGTTAATTCACTCACAAATCCTGTGGTTAGTGCTCTCTAGGGGACTAGTTGTGGCTATAAATGTGGCACCACACATACTGTCTTCATGTTATCAGAGCTTTCTGGAAACAAACTAGTAGGAATAAAGACCAAATATTTAGAGAAAAGAAAATGGAGGAAAAGAAAGAGAAGGAGAAGAAGATGCTGAGGAAGTGGAGGAGAAGGAGAAGGAGGAGGAGGAAGAGGAGGAGGAGAAAGAGAGAAAGATATAAGCTGTAATATCTTTCATGATTTAACTTCAGCATTGTTTCTGCCTCTTTCTATTGGTCAAGGAAATTATATGACTGCTCAGACTCAGAGTTGAAACAGATCCAACTTTTTGATGGAGGAATGTCAGTATAGCATTATAAGATTATATGGAATACTACAGATACATATAAGTGTAGCTGACATCAAGAAATTTAAAAACCCTAGTATGACCACATATGTTTGATAACGATTACAGATATATCTATGAATTAAAGAAGTAGTAATTTTGAATATAAGAAAATCTGTAGATTTTAGAAAATCTGTAGATTTTCTTTTTGAATATAAGAAAATCTGTAGAAGATAAAATATTTCATATTGCAGGACACTGGTAAAACATAAATCATAGAGATTTTGTACACTCAAAAAGAATTAGATTTTTAAATAAATATTAGCATTCAGCAAAACAGGCTAGAAAAAGGGAAATATAGAAGAAAATAATAACATTCAATATATAAAATATTTACAATACAAATTTATTGGATAGCAAGTTAATATGCAATAAAGAGGATAAAATTAGCCAAAAGATTATTCTTAATAACATTTATAAATTTTCAAAATCTTTTGAAATACCATTAGGAAAGAGAAAAAGAACAAATAAGCAACATAAGTAATATAGAATGAAATATAGCTATAGGTGCAATAGAGGTTATGAGAACAAGAGAATATTATGAGCAACTTTTGGCAAAACGTTCTAAAATTAGGTAAAATGAAAAGAATACCTAGAAAAACATGGCATATCAAAATTAACAAAAATGAATAGATAACCTATAAAAACTATTTAGTAGTTTAAAAATAGTTACAATATACCTGAAAGTTTTACTAACTATTCAAGGAAAACATAATTCCAATTTTGTACAAATTATGCCAAAAATTTTGTCAAGTTGCTATTAATTTGATAACAAAACTGACACTGGCAACAAACTCTTAAAATATTCATTAAAAACAGCTTAAAAGCACAACCAGTTGGAAGGAATGACTGGTATAGAGAATAGAGATAATTGTCACTGTTGAAATATATCAAGTTTAGTCTGGTATAGAAATATGTGATGATTATGTTTGTTTTGAGGTCAGGTAATTTGTTTTATTCACTCTAATATTACTAATGATTTGGAAATTACTTGGTGCATGTAAATATTTTTGTAAGAAAGAATAAAATCTATGTAGAAACTTAAATATTTGTAGCACTTACAAAAACAAAATTCTATCTAGAAAATTATTCTTACCTCCTATTTCATTCATATTCCTTTACTTATCAGACAGTTATTCCAATGGCCCTTATCATTCTTCTCTTAGAATAGAAAAGGGCAATATAAGCTAAGGAAAGCACGTAGATACAAAAGAGAAGTGGGGGAGATTTGGAATTATTCAAGAGGGAAAATTACAAAAAATCAAATGGAAAAAAAAAAACAGAGCTAATAACAGATTCCACTTCCATGGTATTTTTCTGGTGTCCTCTATCTTTAATACTTTCACTTCCACATCTCACTGAAGAACATATCTCTTGGTGTACCAATTGCAATAACCACAGATGTATCCTCCCAAGTCCTTTCTCATGTCACCCTGATCTGATTTAAAATCTTCAGTGATTCTGAGGCCTAAAAAACAAAACCTTTCTCTCACCAAAATCAAGTATTTTTCATAATTTTGACCTGAACTCTTTTTAAATGTGTTTATTTCCTGCCTCTCTTTTCCATATGCAATTTATTTTTATAGACTGCATAGAAAACCATTATCTTGTTTTAGTATTATTCAACATTCACTTCTCTATTTGGGATATTATTCTTGACAGTATCCATCTATTGAATCCCACCCATTCTTGTAAGATCTATCTCAATTTCTATTTCCTCACTGAAATTATCTATGGTTGCCCCATCCTCCAGGTGAAATTCTTATGCTTTTTATTTTATATAACTGAGAACACATATTTTGAAAAAATTGAGTAATAGCACATATCACTTCCAACATTGTTTTATTGTTTTTGTCTTTCTGTCTTTCCGTGTTTCAAGTTCAGAGAATGCAGGTTGTTCAATTACTAGTTTCCATGACATATAGCCTCTAATATAAGTTGAAGTATGTAAGATAAAATTAATTAATATTTGTTAAATTAAATGTATTTCAACTTCAAATTAAATGTGTACTCTCAATACTTAGAAAAAAATCAATATTCTTATTAAGACAAAATTCTCATTTTTCAAACATTAGAATATATAGAGATTTCTTTAGTTTGAAGGTTCTATGATTCTCCACTACCTATTTTTCCTTTGTTAAGAAACTCTTTAAGCAATAACATATTGGTTCTGTTCTTTTAATCAGTCACAGAAAGTCTGGGGTTGATCACAATGAAAGGAGAGAGCATCATGATCCAACCTAACTATATGTATCTGATTGCTAGCTTATGAAATTCTGGTAAATTTTTATGGAGTTAGTAACTGTCTCTGACATACTAAATCTATAAGAATAGCAAAACCAAGAGGAGCAAGGTTGCACGGTTTAATTTTTAAAGGGCATCTAAATTTTCCACACTTGTACATCTTATAAAGCTCTAAATCCGTTACTACTATTTTACTTCCTCTCAGAACACATAAAAGCACAAGGAAGGTGGCAAAGTCTACCAATGGAAATGTTTCAGCAACTTTATTTGTGAAATATCTTCCAATATTCAGATTTTCTCCAGGAAGGAAAGCTTCATTGAGCCCTGCACAGCCATCAAAACATTTTGCTCCTTGCCCAGCGTGTTCTTTTTCAGCAGGCAGAAAAGACTGCATTGTCTGGTAGGAGTGTTAATTTCAGAAGTTTTCAGTAGATTTACCACAATAACAGGAAGAAAGACATCCTTTCTTTTTCTATAGACATGATCTAATCCCAGAGATCTGTGATGTGAAGAAACAGGGTGGAGGAGCAGGCTGAATGGACATTAGCATTATGTATCTTTTTATAGAAATGCAGAGGACAATTATTCCCTCAGGTTATGAACTCCATTTTTTATTTTACCTTCATTGATTCATCATTAGTTGCTCAAATCAAAACCAGGGTATCTGCTTGCCTCTTATGTTTTTAAAACTATGCATCCTCTGTTTCCATTATGCGCTTCAGAAAAGTTGTTCTCTAGAAAGCTGTTTGTCCTTAAGGATGCACAAAAAGTGTAACTTAATACTCCATATTGAAATTGAACCACACAGTGCAATCCTTTCTCTGCTGCAATTGATAGATCTATTATTATTATTACCATCAATCACAATTTAAAAGAATGCATTGCATAAATATCAACCATGCAATTTTTATTATCATTTATTTATTAACTATTAAAGACAACATGGAGAAAAAAGTGTTCTACAATTCCAATGACAGAAATTTTCCAGGCTTCTTCTAAGTAAACTTTTGGTTGAAGCAAATATTAGTTTATTAGTAAGTATGCAAATATAAATTGTGCATGTAAGTTGAAATACGAAGTACCCTAAAATTTATTTTTACAAAATTCCATTCTAAGCAACTTATGCATATTAATTCATTAATAGAAATCTTATAATTAAGTGTTATCTTCATCATCACCTACACAGGAAGAAATGATTCTTCAGAATTGCTAAATATTTATCCAAAGTCATACAATAAGAAGCATTAGTATCAAAGATGCAAAACCAGCTGGTTTGGCTCAGGAGCCAAACTGCTTCAATCACTGCTTTTAGATGGACCTTCTATCTCTACCTATCACACTGCCATTTAGCTACATAGTTAATTAATACTTTCCTATTATTTTCAGTGATTGAATATATTCTATATTGAATATATTCTATATTGAAAAATCATAAACTGATCAGTTTCACCAACTTGAATAAGGGAATTCTACGACTTTATACATGGTTGAAAGGAATTCCTGCATTTGGAAACTGCTATATCTTTATATCTTTAAATGTGTATAGTCAAATACAGACTGAATTTTATAGACTGAAATTTCACAGGTAGCTTTTATTCAGAAAGCCAAATTATTTATCAATGATAAAAGTCAAATGATTCTATAGTTGATAGATATATGCACATTAAACTCTCCATTAGAGTTCTTGAGTTTGACTTTGGATAATCCTCTATTCTTTCAACTACTTTGAGATGAGATTTTTCTAGTGTTAAGAGCTAATGTAATATAAATATATAGATACTTGTATAGCATATACTTGTTTGAAAATCTTATTGAGATAAATTTCCTTCCATCATTACAAAATTGATGATACATGATCAGGAAGGGCAAAGAATGGAAATAATAAGCTCAACAATCAGTGTTAATATTCATTGATTGTTATTTTTAAATTTTTTTTGCTAGGAAAAACTTAAGAAATGACTATACAGTGGGTGGGGGGCTCCCCTCCGTTGCTGGGAAACAGTCATTTGTGATTATTTCAAGGCACTGCTACCTGGAGAAGAAAATGCCTTTCTGTGCCAAGGTGCCAGATTAGACAGATCACATCACTTCAAGACCAAACATCTGCTGAGAAAAGGCTGAATATGCTGAAGTCCTACTGGTTGTGGTTTTAAGAACAGTCATTTCAAATTTTCATGTGCCAATTAGTCCATGAAATATTTATTGAGTCTTTATTATATTCAGAACATTGCAATAGTCATGATGGGCAAATAAAAGGTAATAGTTTATAGTCTACATTCCTAAAGTTATTTTTAATTCAAGGCTAAAAATAGTTCATAACATGAGACAGATGAGACCTTGTCCCTAAGGAACTTGCAGGACAGGCACTTCCAAACAGAAGCTGAATGAAGATCAGAATCAGGCTATCTGATCTACCACTCTACTCCATGCAGTTACTTCTTCTGCAAAAGCTCTCTAAGTTCTGCTTGAATAAATCTAATCATTTCTATATGTATCTATGCAGGAGGCAGAACTTCAATTAGTGAGAACTTTTTATACACTTGTCCTTTTTGGCACATCCATACCACATGTCTTCAAACACTTGATGGCTGTCCCACTATAAATGTTTCATTCATGTATTCTCTAAACTCAGCTCCCTAATTCATCCATATGGCAATACAGATTAATTTTTTCTTTTATTTAACTCTCTTCCAGCTTTTAAGACACTGCTTGAAATATTCAATATACATCCTGTTTTATTTTTAAATAATTAACTTTTTGGCTTTTTCATTTTTAGTAGATCAAAATATAAGATTCATGAATCAACAAGGATTCACTTTATTTTTCTCCATGAGATGTACTTTCTAAATGAAGAATATTTATACAAAATACCTGTATTTTGAGAGCAAAATCTTTCTCAATCTTCATGGAAGTGAATTAGAGACTCTAAAGAGTCACAATAATTTAAAAACAAGTCATCCATAGCTGTGGCTATGTTAAAGGATGCAGCAGAGTTGAATTTCTAAGAAAAGTAAACTGAGCTAATAAGACATGATGACCAATGTTTGCTCAATTTTGGTGGTAGTTGTATTTTGAGTTGATACTGAAAGAAAGGCAAAGATGGTGCTACTTGAAAACACATAATTCAATTAATGTATTTTAAGATATCTCCTGAGTCATAGCTTACAGTTAAACCAGAGTGAAGGAAGCTTTGGGTGAGCATCACATGCTGAGCAAGAATACTCTCAGCTTGCCAAGATAGGGTGAGAGACTTTCTAACTTGCAATGGAAAAGTACAAACTACAGGGGCATTGAAAAATCATTGTCCAAATGATCAATTGTTTTCTGATACAATCTGTCATTACCATGTACAGACCTGGTATACCAAGAGATAAAAAAGAAAAACTGATTCTGAGATTTATAATCTCAGTTCTTCTCTAATAAAATGTTTAACATCTATTAATGTGATTTTCATCAATATGCAGGTTAAGAAAATTTTCAATTTTTAAAAGTTTTATTGAATTCCATAGCTTTGTATTTTGATATTTTTTATGTAATGTTTTAAACTCTATGAATGAAAAATATATTTATTGAAAATCACTATTTCATCACTAAGTCTTAGTTTATAATAGGTTTCCTATTTTCAGCATAATTTACTTTTTGATAAGATTTTTGAAATAGTTTTCTACTCTTAAAAATTTTATTAAAAATATTTTGTGAACACAAAATTTTAATGAATTATTTATAGTTTGTTTCTGCTAAAGAACAAAAGAAAAATAACCTTGTGATATAGAATACAATGAATATGATATTTTGATCTGAATGGTGTCTGAACGCATGATATTGTTCTTTATTCCTCTCTGAATATCATGTTCCTTTTTGAGAAAAAGATCTGGTGGGGTCTATTTAATCTTTTATATTGGCCACAGTGATAACATCCTATTGAATATTTCATATTGTTGTACCAATAAAGAATATAAAACATTATGGAAAACTTGGCACAATCTTGGTTCAAGAGAACATCTGCTTAAAAATAAAACACTGGAGAGCTTGGGACCAAGCAAATATTTACACTCCTGAGAAAATGAGCCAAGGAACTCCCGTCTTCTGTGAAGTCATCATGGGCTTCTGTAATGATATTCAGCTGCCTTCCCTACAGTGAACCTCTGTGTCCTGGCTGCTCTGTACTCCTGGAGGGATAAGGTAGTTTCCCACAATCTCTTCTAAACACCAAAACTGCTCCAGTGATAGCTAGCTAATAAGTAACTTGGTTAATTTAGACTAATATCTCTTAGCCTTAGAACTTCAAGCAAAGCCAGGTTAAAATAATTATCAAGCACTCTCACAACAGGTCTAACATAATATTTGTAATAAAATAAACAGAACTTAACTGAGAAAGAAGAATCTTGTTGTATAAATGTGATTTTCACTAAAACCAATTGTATAGTCTTTGAAATAAGTTAGGTACCTATAATATCACCAACTTTCCAGAAGCCCAACTACTACTGAATAATGACCTTTCGTTATTGAGAAATGGTAAAGTTAATGAATTTTTTATTCAAAAGTTAGAGAATATTTTTATTTCCTTTTTCATGCCATAATTGTCTCTAAGAATTATTTCCCCTTTTTCCTGGTTTTCTTTTCCGGATAAAGCATTCACCATAATTAAGGTTAGGCTGAATTCACTCTTCCAGCACAACAGTCATCTCTTATCTGTACAAAATGAATTATAAATTGAACTTTTTCCTTATAGATAACCAAATACTTAGGCCAGTTTTCTCATGCAATTACAAAATCTTCTGATAAATTATAAAAAAAAGCAAAGACAAGCATATGATGTGTAAGCATAAATAATAGCTAAGGATTAGATAAAGCCATTATGAGAATAGTGGTTAAAAATGATATGTTGAAATTTTAAAAGCTAGAGGTAACAAATTTGATAATACATACTGGAGTAAATTTCTAGAAGGTGTAGGTCTTACATGTAAGATTATTAAACTTATTCAGGGATCTCAAAATAGTGGGTAATAGAAAGTTATATTCCTTTAAAGATAGTGGTGTAGATTAAGGCAAAATTTAGGCTAATTTCCTGAAAGAAAACAATTATTAATTAATAAAATAGTAGTTCTGTTATAGTCACTAAAGCTTTGATTTTAGTACATTGAGCACATGGATAGCTTTTCCAAAGAATCCAAAATTCCCTGGAAGATCATGTGTTGAGCTACCAGACAGAGTTGGGTTCAAATCAATCCCTGTGTCTTATGAAAAGTGCAATTTTACTTCTCAGAGATTCAATTATCAGCCAAGGGAAAAAGTACATGAATAGAATAATATACTTTATAGACTTTTTTCCAAGCATACTTGAATGCAGAAGTAGGTTGCTATAAGTGATAACCTCTGATATCTAAGTAAACATGAACTTCAAATTTTACATATTCCAACATGTTCTGGCCATTGACATAGTCATATATATGTGTAGGCTGCAAAGATTGTTTGAGAGGTACCTGTTTTAATGGAGTATTGACTATTGATCATGATTCTATCACGATTTTAAAACTAAAATTCTCAAGAGCAAATGTAAATAGAAAGAGGGGTGGATACCAAAATAAGAAAACCTCCAGAAACCACTGAGGCTGGAGTGCTAGCACAGCTACCTACCTATGTATTTATTCAATTTGCTTTTGGAGAATATCTGTCTTGATCCTTTCTGAGAAGGCAGTGTTAATAAGGGGATTCCCAACTCTCACCTCCACTTCTATGTGGCTCAGATATTGCCACCCTAAACTAACTCAGAGATTTCTCTCAATTAATATTAAATAGTGGATTCATAAAACTGGTTGTGACTGACTAGGACTAGTGAGACCAAAAGCATTGCCTCATTTAATAAATATTTGCTGATGTCTTTTGAATCATTTATTTATTCAGTGAATTAGAATTGAGTGTTTCCTATTTGTTAATACTGTCAAAGTAATAAAGACTCAAATATTTTAAGATATATAAAGCATACATTGGGCTGTGTGAAAAGGACAAATACAGCATGGCATCCACTCTGCTGAGCAGCCTCTTAGCTTCATCCCATCACTGTGGAGGCAGAAGAAGAAATAACTGTGTACAAAAGAGAGCAAGTGCATAGGGTCGTTTCACTTCATAACAACCAGCTTCAGCAGTACCAGTCTAGGCCATGGAGAAATGTAACTCCCGAAAGGCAGCATGCATTCATTCATGAGGGTAGTGCCCTCATGGTCTATCACTTCCCACTCATTGCCACTTCTTACTGGTCCCATCACTTCAACACCACCATACTGGGGACCAAATGACTAGTACCACTGGGGACAAATTATATCTGAACTACAGTAGGCATCTTATCCAACTCTAGGTCCAGTGGTTCTGAAGGATAAGAGAAAATCCACTTCTGAAAAGGCCTGAGAAGAAGTGAAGAGGAACCAAAGTTAAGTTAAAAGAAGATGAGGGGAGCATCAAAGAAATGGTTCAGAATAGGCCGGTATGTACTGATGACTAAGCATGCCATACACTGCAGAGGGCCAATGGGAAGAGTTTCAGAAAACAGGATGGCCAGCGTGAGGAATCATTACTGTCTTCAGCATAAAGTATCTGAGGCAGTGGGAAGAGAAATGACCTGGGAGACCCCTGTGTCTTGTGGTAGCTGAAATAACTAAGAAATGGCATGACTGGGTTAGTCCTGATAGTCTCGCTCATGCAATGCTTATGAGACTATTAGGAGAAAGGATAATTCAGTGCAGGTGTTTCAAAGAGCAAGCAGAATTCTGATTTTCCACATGATTCCTGCCAGAGGAAGCCTGCAAAAGTGATCTTACCATATGGACAATCTGAACCTCTATCAATATACTTCTAAGTATAACTGATTATGGAAATTTGGAGAGATCTATTTGATTTAATAAGGGAAATAGGGAGCACATTTTTGGCCTACAGTGGAGTGTGGTCCTGCAGTTTTTTGTTGGTTTATTTTTTGACTTCAGATGCATTTCAAAATCTTTGGCAACAGGTGACTTTTTCACTAGTTTTTTCAGGAAGATATACAAAGGAGAATTACTGTATATAGTGGAAGAAATCTTGAAAAGGAGATGGTACTTCTCTTTTACCTATTATCTCCTTCCTGCAGAGGCGCAGCTGACAGCTTAGAAATTAAGCCCAGTTGGGTATAAAAACAAAAATCAGAAAATTTACAGAGAAATATTTACCCCAGGACTCATATTATTTCCAATAAAAGATAAATTTTAGCACTTTGACTAGTAATGAGGAAGAATTGTTAAGCTCTTGTCTATTCCTATCTAAGGCACAGTTATTTAGTTTCTTTTCTTACAGGTGAGAGATGATCCTGGATCCTGGAAGTTCACTCCTCAACTTTTCTTGGACCTCACTGCCTACATGTCACATGATTCCTTCTCTTTTTAAAAAATTTTGATTTGTTTTAGTTAGTTATACATGACAGTAGAATACATTTATGCGCTTTGATATATCATACATAAATGGAGTGTAATTTCTCATTTTTCTGATTGTACATGTTGTAGAATCACATTGGTCATGCAGTCATATATGTACATAAGGTAATAATGTCTGTCTCAGTCTACTATACTTTCTATCGCCATATCCCCTCTCTTCCCTTCACTCCCCTCTACCTAATCCAAAGTAATTCTATTCTTCCCTAGCACCCACTACCCCCACATTGTGAATTAGCATTCAGCCTTTTGTTTTTGGGATGGCCTTATTTCGTTTAGCATGATAGTCTCCAACTCCATCCATTTACCAGCACATGCCATAACTTCATTCTTCTTTAAAGCTGAATAATATACCATTGAATATATATACCACATTTCGTTACCCATTTGTCTTATTCACTTTTTTCCTGCTGTGCCTAAAGGATCTGACCAGAACAATTTTAGGGAAGAAGAGTTTATTTGAAGGCTCACAGTTTCAGAGGTCTTAGTCTATAGAAGGCTGGCTCCATTCCTCAGGGCCTGAAGTGAGGCTGAACATCATGGCAGGAGAGGGTGGTAGAGGGAAGCAGCTCACATCAGGTTGATGAGGAGACAGAGAGACTCCACTCTCCAGATAAAAATATATACCCAAAGCCACACCCCAATTCCCTCCTTCTCCGGCTACACCCTACCACTTAAATTAATGCCATCAGGAATTAACTCACTGATTAGGCTAAGGCTATAACCTAATCATTTCTCCTCCAAACCTTCTTGCATTGTCTCATGTGAATTTTATTGGGGACACCTCACATCCAAACCATAACACCATTCATCTATTGAAGGGCACCTAGGTTAGTATTGAGCTGCTATGCTGATTTTAATCCTTTAGGTACAAAAAAGAGTGGGATAGCTGGGTCAAATGGTAGTTCCATTCCAAGTTTTCTGAGGAATTTCCAAACCTCTTTCCATAGTGGTTGCAAAAACTTGCAGTCCCATCAGCAATGTATGAGTGTACCTTTTTTCCCACATCCACACCAACATTTACTGTTGCCTGTATTCTTTTTTTTTCTTATAAATCATATGTCTTTATTATGAAGGTTGAAGTCAAAACAGTCACAAATTAATCATGGCTGTAATTTGTTAAGAAATATTTTTAAATGTAGATCACTGTCAAAATATATTTATTTTTAATAATTTATTTATTTATTTATTCCACTTAGGTATATATACATGATAGAAGAATGCATTTTGATTCATTGTACAAATAGATAATTGACATTCTGACTGGATTGAGATGGAATCTCAGTATAGTTTTGATTTACATTTCTCTAATTGCTAGAGATGTTGAACAAATTTTCATACGTTTGTTGTATTTTTTCTTTGGTGAAGTGTCTGTTTAGTTCCTTAGCCCATTTATTGTTTGAGCTATTTGTTTTTTGATTTTAAGTTTTTTAAGTTCCTTATATATTCTATAGATAGTGCTTTATCTCAGGTGCATGTGGTAAAGATTTTCTCCCAATCTACAGGCTCTCTCTTCCTGTTATTTATTGTTTCTTTTGCTGAGAAGCTTTTTAGTTTGAATCTATCCCACTTATTGATTCTCGATTTTACTTCTTGTGCTTTAGGGGTCTTGTTAAGGAAGTCAGATCCTAGACCGTCGTGGAGAAGATTTGGGTCTATTTTTCTTCTTGTGATGCCAAATGATAAATATGATTTTTAATATTCCATCAGGTTATCCATCTCTCAATTGCTTTAAAACATTGAGAGATGGAAAAAATTGTATTTTTGCATTTTTAATCTCAATTCAAACATCACACTCATTTTTTAGACAAGAGAACAGATTGTAGAACTTAAAAATTGATTCATTCCATGATTTTTTAATTTTAAATGTATTACTTTCTCTACTACAATGTTGTACTTTAAAAAATGGTAAAAAAAAACCAGTCACATCATTATTGCATTAGATGGCTGTCAACATCTTTCAGGGTGTTACCAGTAAACCATCACAGGAATACAGCAGATGTAGAAGTGGATAAGTAACCTATTATGTCTCTCACTAGTATGTTCTCCATCTTCTATTTCCATAAAAAGGCAAATTGAACATATTTAAATCGTTCTAATGCCCACTTTCTGCAGATCATTCATTCTCATGAGATAACATCCAGTGTTATAATTCATTAGTAAGACTTCTAGTTGTACCCCTGCCAGGATTCATTTCTCTTTCTATGAAATATTAAGGAATTTTATTTGTGTCTTATGGGTGAAGAAAAGATCCTGAAGCCAAACTGGGTTCAAATACCAGAGTGACCATGAGTTAGCACATTAACTTAGGGAATTTTTCTCAATCTTTCTACCACTCCCCCACCCCAGTTTTCTTATCTAGAAAAAAATAGAGATAATATCATCTACCTTAGAGGATTATTATCAGGATTGAGCTGGAAAAATATCAAATTTTCAGAATACCTGGTATGTAAAAAAACACTGTGGAAGTACTGCTATTATCACTTTTTTCCTGATTAATATTGCTTTAACTTTCTTTGAATTTATATATGTTGTATTTTTCTTAGAAGTTTACATAGACACTTCTGCTGTTAGGTTGTATTCTTCATGGGTGAGACTAACTTTATCATTCATACATGTATTATATCCACAGATATTTTTTGAGTGCTTTCCATGTGCTACAACTTGGGACACACTGATGAAAAAGACAGTATCTGGCCCCATGAAGCTTATGGTAAAATAGGAAGATGGTTAATAATTTGCAAGTTTTTGGGGATAGAAACCAGAATCACATAGTTTATGAGGTAGATTTACAAAAGTTTTATTAGCAGTTGATTGTCTAAACATCTTTTTTTATTTCACTTTTTAAAAACAATCACCACTCATTTATTGTTTAAACATTTTATGAGAAAAATCATTAGATATGATAAACATTCTGAATTTGGATTTTAATAATCTTTATTATTTGATTTAACAGTGACCTACTCAATTAAAAATCTCCTTTTCCTCTGCTTCCTTATTTGGTTCCAAAGTGGTCACTGGTCAGTAAACACACATTGAATGAATAAATGGTTGTTTCACTTGTCTTATTAGCATTGTGGAGCCTACATTGAAAATAGCAATTAGCTCAATTCACAGTGCTACAATGAATCTAACAACCAATTTTCTCCATTGCAATTATAGGTCCTAGAGTACACAGGACACTCCTAAGATGCTGCCACATTGTGAAGAGTAAACAGTATTTTTTTTCTTGGCTGCTGTGATAGAGAAAAAGAACTTAGAAGGAAGAGGGGCAAAGGTGTAACAACATTTTTAGAAGTGGTCATTGTGTGATACAGGGAAATTGTCTTACCTTGCAAAAGTATCTACTATAAGTACAGTATTATAAAAATTAAAGTAACATTCTTAGCAGCATATTGCATAATTTAGTGTAATTTAGGATTATATGGAAGTATTATAACATACATGCCATATCTTTTCTTAGAAAATTACATGATCATTCTAAATGAAAATTTTAAAAAATCTTTAAAAGAAACACTGAATGTGCAAAATCAATTTTAAGTTCAGTGAGGATGGTAATTTTGGGAGCAGAAATTGGAGAACCACTTAAAGGTTATATAATCAATGTAAGAACCAAAAGTTGAATTAGCCATGGGGGCTAAGCTAGATATTTTTCAGATTTCTTGACTTTTGTGAAGGAGACGATCTTCTTCAGTTGTGGCTCAAAATGGACATCAAAGAACATTTCTCCAGGTGGCTTTGGACTGAGCAGTTTCTCCCCCTTTCTTGCTTGTAGTTCTCAAGCATAACTGTAGAATCTGTTGGAAATGCAATATTCTGAGATAGACAGGGACTGGCCAGAACATCTTGGGCTCTGTTCCAGTCCTTCCTGAAGCAGGATGTCCTCCAGTAATTTAATCCAGTTTGTCCTGTCCTGTAGCTCCTGGGACACAAAACTCAGAGAAGACTGCTTTCTTATGTCCTTCCATTATGGTACAAGTGAAGCAAAACCAGACCACATTCCATCTGCCCCAGGCAGCTTTCTGGATCCTTGGGGGAAACACTGATCGCAAATTCAAGACTTCTGTTGTCCCTTGCTACCTATACATAAGCCGTAAATAAACTTCATGGAATTTATGTATGTGAATCTCCTGTCTCTCAGAATTCATGCAAATAATACAAATTGCAGCCCAATTTTTATTCATATTTGGGCTGAAATAATAACCAGTGCACAGTGAATCTGCTTCACAGATAATGATTGCCAAATCCTGCCTTTATCCGAAAAGTCAGCAATATTTGGAAAGTCATTTAGTAATCATTGCATAAGTCAGAGAGAGACAAAGAATAAGCCAAATATGAGCATCAGAAAAAGAAATTGATGTCTTATAAAGGCTGTGAGTATTCTGTACTGTTCTCTTTGGAAAATAAAATTTAAAGCTAATAAATGTTTATCTTTAATAATACCACTAATGAAGAGACAGCTTACAGTGTGAATTTTAATTAGTTAGAAACTGACAAAAAATTTCCAAAATTTGATGTGAAACTCCAGATACAAGTAGATGGTTCTTCTCATATAGACTTTGAGGAAAGCATCAGATAGAGGACACTGAAAAAGAATAAAAATGTTTAAAACTATGATAATTAAGGATTCAACTTAGGAATGTCTACATATTTCAACTGCTTATTTTATAGCTTCCATCATAATGAATAATGATGAGTTATATATATTTATAAATATGAGACAAGCATTCATTAATAATACAAATTCTTTAAGTTTTATATGTTCTAAAAATAACATTTAAAATGCTTCCTTTCAACAAGCATAAAAGATCAGAATTTTTAAATTTTCTAATACAATTAATACTTATTCCTGTTTTGTTTTGTATTGAGTAAACCACAACTCTGCATTTTTTGTTCTCTTTCATTGTTATTCAAAACAGACCATAATAGTCATAAAATAATGAGGAAAGAGGGTCTTATTAAAAGGCATTGTTAATAATTTTCTGGATATTTATTTTTTCAAAATTTTGTACACTGTGCCAAAGTCTATCCCAAGGTATATAATTGAGTAAAAGAGGTCCACAGGAAGAAGTACAATGTAATTTGTATAACTTCTATATTATGTTAAACATTATACATTGTGTCTGTCAAAGTCCCTCCAGCAAACACATCCTTTGAAATTATTCCAGGATGACTGACTTACATCATTATTTGTATTTTCCTGAACTGGAGAAATTTTTTCTGCATCCATAATTAGTTTTTTCTGCTCGCTAAATATCTTTGTCATAAAATATTACTTATTGTTTTTGTAGTGGATTAAAATATTGATATGAATTACTGATTCCTTACACCTGTGACCTGACCTCATCATGGGAGAAGTGTATTTTCCCACCCTCTGACTTTGGGCTTGATTGTGTGACCTATTTTGAGTAATTGGATGGTAGTGGATATGAGAACAGAAGTTTGAAATGAGACCTCATGACAACCCTGATTATTCAAACTCCAGGAATCTAGTGTATGTTTGTATCCACAGAAGCAGAGAGTAGCTTTTCCAGGATGAATTACACTCCCAAATGTGTTGATCTAAGTTTCTAAGTAATTACTGTAGTTATAGTCAGCCATCAGCTCAACAGATTAAGTTATATGCATTTAATTTGAAAATAAATCTGTAACTTCCTATCATTCAACCTCACTTCAGAAGCAGTTTGTTTCCAACAGTATGTTACATTGCATAACCCTGCTTTCCACCAGTAGGCATAAATAAATAATAATAGTTTCACAGTAATTATAAAAATGTAGATAAAAACCTGAGTTACTTTTTTTTGTCGCTTAGAGCTTCTATTCGCAGTCCAGATTTTTAAAATTAAATGCAAATTTAATTTAAAATTAAATTAAAATGCAAATTTTGAGGGGCAAATGCACATTTTTTCATCTACTATGAAAGGTTTGTAAAGTCAATATCTCTAAATTTTAAGTACATTATTCCTTAAAAAGTATTATTTTAAATCAAGTCCAAATGAACAAAATAATAATTATCCTGCAGTTATTACTGAAATATTTTGTAAATTAAGGAAAGGAAGTTGTTATTAAAGAATTTCTATAGAATGTTAATTGTAATGGTTGGATTCAGGAGAAAAGTAATTCTCTACATAGAGCTCCTTCAACCTTGGCCACACGAAGTAAAAGTATTGACCAGTGTAGCTGAAGCCACTCTGAGCCAAGCCACAAGCTAAGGTGAGGGACCATCAATTCACACACTAGTGAATGTGAGAATAGAGGCTTACTGTTACAGCCATGAGATTTGTTGCTCTGTTATTTAGAAATATTGTGGCAATTGTATACCAAGAAGTGCTATCTTTTGAGACTTGGATTTATTTATTGCTCAAATTGTTCTATCTACCATTTTGTCTTATACAAGTCTCAGTCATAGAAAATTCTCAGTGATTATCTGTTGGTTGATATACATACAGCTCTAGACCTAAGGAATTTACAAACCCATTGAAGAGGAAAAAGAAAACACACATGAAGAAATATAATAGCCGGGCGCGGTGGCTCAAGCCTGTAATCCCAGCACTTAGGGAGGCTGAGACAGGAGAATCACGAGTTCAAAGCCAGCCTCAGCAACAGCGAGGCGCTAAGCAACTCAGTGAGACCCTGTCTCTACATAAAACGCAAAATAGAGCCGGGGATGTGGCTCAGTGGTCTAGTGCCCCTGAGTTCAATCTCCAGTACCAAAAAAAAAAGAAATATAATAATGTAGAATATAATGTGATTGCAAAAAAGGTATGCACATTATAAGTCCTACAGGGGTTTAGAAAAAGGAAGAAGACACTTTTATCTGTGACATCTGTAGAATAAAATGTGCAGGAATATTTAAGTTTCTTGAAAAAGAGGGTTTGGGCTTTATTTAAAGAATTGCTTGAATTAAGCATGTGTAGAGAATAAAAGATAATGAAATGTGTAACAAGCTTATGATTGAGCACAACATTCTGAGGGGTAAGTGTTCACTGCAAAGAATATCTTTGGGGAAAGACTTCATTAAATTCAAGTCTGGCACCTCATGCTCCTGAATAATTGTAGGGCAATTATTCAATATTTCAAGGGCTTCGTTTTCTTCTTTGTGAGCTCAATAATACTGGCTTAGTTGGATATTTTGAGTATCAAGTAAGGTAGGTTGAAAATGAACAGGTATATTGTATATGTTTAGAATAAAGGACTATAGAGTATTAAAATATTTATGGACAAATAATTCTTATCACATAATTTATTTTCTCAAAAATTTCTCCACATGTCTTCTTTATTGTATTGTTTCTATTCTGAACTCAAACCATGCGTACAATTCAAATGTTAGTATGGGTTTGGGATTACAAAATTGAGAGAAATAGACCCATAAAACAAAGAATCAGTAGTTAGAATGAGATCATAGTCTTCTATCGTTAAATTTGGCCTAGTTAGTCCTCAGGCTTCATCTTAACAACTATGCAAAGAGAGCCAGAATCCACAACTTTCTAGGTTTTCTGAGGTATGAATGAATCAGGATGGATGAAATTGAGAAAAAATCTCTTTGGTTCACGAATGTTGCTTCCTAAGTAGTTCAGTAAACTAAAGTATGAGGGAGCAAAGGGCAGCAGTGGGGAGTTAATAGATTAGTCAAGAGATGCATTCTAGCCCTACCCTTCAAACTCCCATGTAGCATCTTATGGCCAGTTTTCATGGGGCTTAAAGGACTGGTGCTAATACACATTTGATGTGGCACTAACAATGTTCTGCTTTGCAGAATGTTTCCTTTAAGATCAACACACTCATTGCATGATTTTAGGGTCAAGAACCAGTGCTTAAAAAAGAGGTGCTTTCTACTAGTATGTTTCTATTTGCTATGACTGTTGTTCTTGGTTTTGAATCTCTCTAAAACTATCAAGTCCTGTATAATGAAAATAATTTTCAAATGAGCAAAGTACTTGTTTCTGACAAAGGCATTAATTTTGGTTAAAGAATAATCAATTGAAAACAATTCTGTTTTTTAATAGTACAAATTGTAGAAACCATGTAAATACTCATAATGTATCATATAAAGTTAAAAATACCTAAGAAAATCACTTTGTTGAGATTACTTCTCACATTTTTTTACAGTAAACAGTAATTGCAGAATTGGGGGGAACTAATTTTGGAGATGCACTAAGACTTTAGAAGCCCTGGCCAATGGAGAAGGAGAATAAGCCAGAGAGAACAAGGTTTGGGGATATTACTAACCCTGGGTAAGTTGCATACAATCCCTTATCAGAAT
The DNA here is from genome assembly GCA_028644305.1 of Xerus rutilus. NCBI lineage: Eukaryota > Metazoa > Chordata > Mammalia > Rodentia > Sciuridae > Xerus > Xerus rutilus. The sequence goes on along the minus strand of JAQQSJ010000120.1, from coordinate 110,228 downwards.
TATAACCATCACTGGACTCTAGATTTCAAATAATATAGTAAGTAGGGCTTAATTAAATTAGTTTTAGTAACAAAAAGATCTCAGAGACATTATTGGTAATGACACAGCAGCCAATATTCAAATATGGAGTAATATTCAAAGTTAAATACAGAGGTATTATCTTTTCAGAATACAAAATAATATTCAATTTCTACTAGGAAACTGAAAAGAATTAGACAAGGTATAAATATCTTGGATAGATGAGATTATTAGGAGACATTTTAGTTAGGGATTTGGGGGCTGGAATGACTGAAGTGATTTTCTGAGACAGGCTTATAGAGGTTTTGGTGAGGAGTAAAGTTGCTCTATATACAGGTACCTCATAATCACTTCTCTAACCCCAGTCAAGCAGTCTAAGTTAGAAACCTCAGTTTCAACCACAGCAGAGAATTATAGTTTAGATAAGAAAAATAATCTTAATAAGGGATTTGACAAAGCCTAAAGCACAATGCACACAAACTACCAGGGTTTGTCTCAGGTGACACTGGGTACTTCAACAGAGACACACTGGGCTGTAGCCACATAGAAGGCAGATACTTGCAATAGGAACAAAGGTTGGTTCTGTATTGGTCCAAAATGGGCACATAGATGAAAGGATAAGCAAATCCCTAGAAGGAATTCATCAGATAAGGATTAAGTGCAATTATCCACATCATGTGTGATGATGGATCATCTGAAATTTTTAAAAATGGCACAATAAACTTAAATCAAGATAAAGAGACAAAAACTATAAATAAAAATCAATATATTTATTAGATTTTGTTTCCTTTTACTGAAGGAAGAAAATATTTCTTCAATGTTAAAATGTTATTGATTTATTTAGGCTTTGCTTCTTTTATCTATGAAAGTTATGAATGGACACTTAAATTTTACTTCAAGTACTCAATTATTACTTGCAAGCTGCCTGAGCTACCTAGTGCTTTTTGAAAGTCTCTGCTGAGGTTGCAGGCACATAAGTCTTTAATGCTACATTGAATTTTTTTTCTATATTGTCTTCTATCCTCTCATTTCTGTTTGCTTGGTTATGTCTATTTTCTTTTTCACTGTTTTTTTTTCCATTTTTCTCCTTAAAAGCCACTTTCCTTAGATTGCTTCTCTAGATTTTGCTTTATATGATGCCTTTAGGTTTTTCTTGTTGTTATGTAAACTAAGGATTTTGAAATCCTAATCCTACACCTCACAAGACCCAAGGTCTTTGACACCCCTTCTCATGTAGACCATTTGCTTCCAGGTGCCCATTTACCCATGAATACCGTTCAGGCATAAAACTATCATCTTTAGGGAACACTGCTTAGTGTATAAACACAATAGACTTGTTTTTCTCAAGTACTCTAAAATCGATTGATGGAATTAAAATTAAGACTTTTCTAAGTTACTTCACTACACAGAAAGCTTTCTAAAGGCAGGGATTTTGTTCTTCCACCAGTGCCTAACACAAAGTCCAATAGTCAGGTACAGTGAGAGGCACAATATCCCCACACTCATCCTCAAGGGTTATGCTCCAAGAGCCCCAGTGGATGTCTAAAACTACAAGTAGTACCAAACCCTACATATACTATGATTTTTCCTATATTGCATGCCTAAGATAAGGCTTAATTTATACATTAGGTTCAGTAAAAGATTAACAACAGTAATAAAATACAAAAATTGTAGTATGAAAGCCGGGTGCGGTGGCTCAAGCCTGTAATCCCAGCACTTAGGGAGGCTGAGACAGGAGAATCACGAGTTCAAAGCCAGCCTCAGCAATGGCGAGATGCTAAAGCAACTCAGTGAGACCCTGTCTCTACATAAAACACAAAATAGGGCTGGGGACCTGGCTCAGGGGTCGAGTGCCCCTGAGTTCAATTCCTGGTACCAAAAAAAAAAAAAAATTGTAGTATGATATTGTAATTAAAGTTTACATGAATGTGGTTTCTCTCTTTTCTCTTAACTGCCACAAGATGAGTGGAATATAGGGAGTAGATATGCTCAGCAAAGGAATGATTTATGTCTTTGGTGGGACAGAGTGGGGAGACAAAAGATTTCATCATACCAGTCAGATGGTAATTTAAAGCTTATAAATTTTTTATTTCTGGAATTTTACATTAATATTTGCCAACCATAGTTGACTGCACATAACTAAAACTGAGGAAAGTTAAACCATGCAACAGGGGACTACCATACAAATAAGGCAGTTCAGTCAGTAGTTGACTAACTTAATGAAAGAATGAAATAGCATATTTTCTGATGCATCTTATACAACATATATAAAACTTTGAGATCAGGGTGGGTAAAAAGCATAGAAGTTTGGAGACAGCAATGTATATACATCATTAAAGGTAAACTTCTCCAAAGAAGATTTGTGATTTCTCTTACTACTAAGCTATGCCCACATTTTACCCTAATATTCTGTGATAAAAAACTTTCCTTTTGACAATCATCCTCCATGGGTATCTGAAGAATAACTGAAAGCAGACATTAATCTATGTCTTCTGCTATTGCCTAAGTTTTGATTTTGGACTTCTCATAGAAAAATTCATTTAAATCTTTAGAACCTTGAAGACTGGTTTTGAGTAGGTGATGATGCTGAGTTTTCCAATCAGCTTTCCTCTCTGGAATACAACATGGCATAAGCAACTTTAATTTATCCCAGACCTTATCATTTATAACAAACCTTCATCCTAACAATCCATTGCCTTTTAATGTCCCTTCTTTTTACTTATTTATTTTGATGGGCTGCCTCTAGTTTGCCTTGCATTTCGATTTGCCTTTCAGCCAAGTGGCTAGGGCTGACTGAGTGGCTATCATTATTCATCACCATCACACTATTCATTGCATTTCAAATGGATGGTGCACTTCAATTCTAGATCCCTATGCCTTTGGCCTCTCTACCAATAATTCTTCTACTTTAATATTTAAGAAGCACCCAAAAGTTTGAATGTTTGAATATGTGACTTTACAAGTGAATGGGATGCAATAGGAGAAAGTTCCTTCTAAATTTGTGTTTCTTCTTCCCCTTTTGGAAAATAAGTGCAAACATGGGCTGGAGATGTTTTTGTCCTTTAGTGCTGAGTCATCAAACCTGCACTGAAGTCTTTTTACTGTGGAAAATATTGCTTTTTGACAAACACACACAGTTTTAAATCTTTCAGGGGGAAGGAGGTTTGGAGTCCAATTAATTACTTTGTTCACTTATATATAATACTACAAATAGCTGAAGTTCAAGCTATTCTCATAATGATAATATTTTGCATGCATCCAGAGTTCAGATTGCAAATTAAGCATTCATTATTTTAAACATAATGCTTTGTGTTCTGTTTTATTTTTGCTACCAAGACACTGATCTGTGTTCATTGTTGCAGTTCCAGTTGACATAGATAAATTCAAAAAGAGAAACATGGTATCTTTTTTAATTTGGTTGGCTGAAATGATTATAAAGAAAAGTAAATTAAGTTTGAATATGTATTAGGTATTGGGAGATCTAATTTTAAATGAAAAAAATTATCATGTGATCTGTACTTTGCTATGGTTTCACATGATGAAATTTTAGAACAGAGCAAAATATAATTTTCCAATACATTTTCTTTTTAGATATCACTTCAGGGTTTCTTGTGTATGTCCACAAGGAATACAGTAACTACAAAATTTCTTGTACAAAAGAGAACATTTTAATAGTGAAAAAAGCACCTAAAATACGTATTGCCTATGTTTGTGAAATATTTGTTTATTTGGTTAATAGATTAAAGCTAGGATATTAAATAGTTGTATTAAAAAATAAAATTTCAAAAATAAATTTTTTTCTGAAAATATATCTATGTAAAATTAAAGAAAATTTGTAAAAATCCTTATATAAATTTAAAAACATTAAGATACTACAAACCAAAATATTTCTAGTTACACATTAACTTACAACAATCAATTTATTAGCCATAGTTGTCTCTAATAGTATGTTAATTGTAGAAAAATTTTCTGAAAAATTTTTCTTCTGCAAGTGAGTTTTAATGGTCCTCTTTTTTTGCAATTTATCTATAATATTATTTAAATTTGCACTTTATGAGTAATGAAAAGTGCACATCTTCAATTAAGCTTCTTGGTAGAGAATAACATTTGCATGTTTGTGTGTGGTACAAGCAATCAAATCCAGAACCTGGTACATGCTAGGCAAGTGCAACATCCTCAGCCAGAGAATGACATTTATAATTAAAAGAATATTGTTTCTCTAGGAGCCAAAATGCCTGATAAGCTCAGAAGCAAACTAAGGTAAACAGAGGATATTTACTAGTTAATTTATTTTAAATAAAAATACTCAAATATGTTATCTTAAATATTGAGACAAATATTTATATGTCTCAAATCAGAGAACATTTCTTTGATAAATAGTCTTCAAAAAAAGTCAGTTTTATTTTTGATATATTTAACATTACACATAATGTAGCTGCTGCCAAATCACAGGACTTTTTAATTTATAGTTAATTTTGGCATACAATATAAAATTATATAACTGAATATACATACATTTATCAAAAGACTCAAAATTCAACTTGAAATATTTCACAAAACATTTTTAAGACATCATAATTTTGTGTTTCAAACGAGCATTCATAGTATAATTTGTTCAGTTCTCTTGGTTTCATAGAAATATATTTTAATTTCTTTTTTGTAACTTTTAATTTTGAATTTTCGGAAATCTTCAAAACCTGAAATTTTAATAATTTTTATTTACTTACTTTGATTATATATTTTCAATTGATTTCAACCAAAATGCATCTAAAGTTTACATGAAACATTTACAAAATGTTTCAATATCCCATTGTAGGTTAATTTATAAAGAATCATTTTTCAATAGTTTACATTTCTAAAATTAAATTCATAGTAACCATTAAAGAAATCACAAGATGCTATGCTATAAAATATCTTTATTGATCTAAGTCAGTTTGTCACAAAATTTTAGTTTAGTTACACTACATATGTAATAAAAAGTATGTATATATGTGACTTTATGTTGTTGATAATCACAGCTTATTTGGATATGGTTATGAACTTTACCTCACAATAAATTCCAAGTATATTTCTAAGCCATTAGTTTCTCAATTTAGTAAAAACATTTTTTAAAATAATGCCATGCTTCACCAAAATGTTCTATTCTTCTTAACACTGAAAACCAGATATTCTCAAAATCTGAAAACGTATATGTATTTTCAAAGCTGAAAATTTGACCAAATTTGCAAAAGTATTAACAACAATGTGTGATATTTTGCCTTCATGAGAATGAACTTTCAAAGTATTACTTTGAGTTCATAAATTGGATGGAGGAAAAAAGAATATCACCATTGTTGGTACTAATTAAATTTGTATTTCAAGGCTGTGATAAATTAATGTAAATAGTTAAAACTTTGTAAACTTTTTTATCTGCTAATAGAATCCATGAATGAAAAGTTACTATTTCATTTTAATTATAAAGAGGTAAAAGAAATTTAGAACATCTTATGAGCTAAACAAAAAGTCTTTCTTTATCAAGGGATATGAAAGTATACTTTTTGTATAGACCTAATTAAATAAATGTTCTGAATACAGTCTTAATAAAATAATATTACTTTAGCATGGATATTGATATTTTATCTTTTGATTTGTGTTTTCTAATTTTTATTGTTTAGTCCCTTTTTATGAAAAGATTCATTTTAATGATTAAAAATAGATTTTTCAACTCTGATTTAAGCTTTAAGATGTATAGATCTTCAAATTCATCACATAAGTAAAGTCCCAACAACATGTAAATCAATGCCTATCAGAGTAGTGAGGTTGCAGGGCAAATCACCCTAAACAAAATCCAGAGAGTGTGGTAATCAAGGGAGACACAGGCAAGATCTGTTTAGGGTGGGCAGAAGCTTATGAAGCCCTTGACTGTAAGCACACTTAAATGGTTGATTTTTTAAAAATTTATTTATTTATTCTATTTAAGTTTACATGATAGCAGAGTGTATTTTGACTCATTGTACACAGATGGAGCACAACTTTTCATTTCTCTGGTTGTATGTGATGTAGAATCACAACATACATGCAGTTATACATACAGCTAGGGCTATGATGTCCATCATATTCCACAATCTTAAATGGTTGATTTTTTAAATGAATTGCTGGAGACTACTGCTGGTGAACTAGCATGAGAGCTAATGCTAGTAGACCAGCACAAAAATAAAAAACTACTTGAGTGACAAAGTTTCCATTTATGACTCTAGCAGAACAAAATTCTTTTTATGATTCTAGCAGAGGAAGGACTGAAATATAACCACATCATTTTTCAGTTTACTACTATCCAGAAGATTACTCTACAGGAAAATATACATACATGTATACATATATATATATATATATACATATATACACACTAACATATATACACACAAATATCTATAATCTATACTTATAAGTATTTATAGATATGCATATGTCTATGGATTAGTTTCCCTGCTATGTCCTCCAAGGAGGCCTAGAAGCAATGACATTGCACACACAATGAGCATACCTAGCATCTAGATTGTTTGCTTTCTTGTACTACTGAAGATGTAACCCAAGGGTGCTTTACCACTGAGCTACATTCTCATCCTTTTTTATTTTTGTATTTTGAGACAGACTCTAACTAAAATGCTGAGGCTGGCCTTGAACTTGTAATCCTCATGCCTCAGCCACTTGAGTCACTGGGATTACAAGCGTGTGCCACCATGGCTCACTTAAATCTTGTTTTTTTTCTATTATTTTCCAATATAAGAAATCAAAATGCCTTGAGAAACATGTGATTCTGATGCTATATTCTTCTTCTCATAAACTTGCCACTCCAATGTAATCATAAGAAAAAATAGACAGATGTTAATATGAACATTCTATAGAATATCAGTACTCTTCAAAATTGGCAATGTTATCAAAAGAAAATGAGTCTGAGAGATTGTCACAGTCAAAACAAGAGAAATGATAACTAAATGCATTACAGCCTTCCAAATAGGATCTTGTAAAAGATGAGGGACATTATTTAAGAATTAATAAAAATCTAAAAGTATGGATTTTAATTAAAAATATGTATCAATTATCATAATTGTGACAAATATACTCATATAAGCTGCTCATAGTAGGAGAAACTGGATTTGGGGTATATAAAAACTTTCTGTATTCTATTTGCAAACCTTTTGTAAATCTAAATCTACTCTAAAATAAATGCTTACTTTAAAAAGTTCAAGTAAAACAGAAACAAAACAGTATAGGTTACCAAACAAGAAAATGGACAGAGTTGAGATTCTTAGTGTGCAAAAATTGGTAGAACTATAGCAAAACCATTTGAACCTTATCTAGAAAGAGATTGTTCACCTTTATTTCACTCACACATTTTATTTACTCCTATTTATAATTGTTTGTGTTTCTATTGACCCTGCCAAGAAGTGGTCTGATAGCTTTTAAATATTAAAAACACACATAGCACAAATGCTTGCACTTCGAATGGCTGACAAGGACTGAGCTGTCCTATCACTAGCCAAAACTAGATATTTGAATCAGAAAGCACTGATCTTAGTGAGTACCCTCACTGCTAATCTGAAAGGCGAGTTGTTAGTTTTCTTGCCTCTAGAACTCTTGGGAAAGGAGAAATAAGCTACTGCCTTTCCTCCCTCCCATTTATTTATATGAAAGAGGTGAAAACTCTGACTAGAGCACAAGCATTGTATACATTACCAGATGAGACCATGGCAGAAGCTGTCAGAGATGACAAAATCCACTCTGACTCATATATATCTAATTAAACATCATTGACGGTAAAAAAAAAAAAAAGGTAAAATGTTAAACTATATGGGACACCAGGATATAGGCATACATAACTACAAGAATCATTTATGTCAGAGCCATTACAACTTGGATTTTCAAAGCCCTGAGATTGCTCTTTCATTGCACTACTCTGATCATTTATGCTGAAATCCTACTATAGCTCAGCACTGTACTTCAGAGCAGTCTTGATGGCATTCACTGAACTAAAGGTGTTTATAAAGTGGTTTTGAATATTTTTATAATGTTTAAGGTAGGCTTTTATAAAACAAACAAACTGAATAAAAAATCCAAAGTACTGTTCAATCCAGTCAAATTCCCCCTACTTTATGATTCCAGTGATACAATAATTCCACTAATTCAATCAACATCATTTTAGGGCACATCTACCACTTCTAACAACTGAGCTAGGTAGCCAAATGTGGAGATGGGAAAGGGACAAAGTGTAAAATGTCCCATTGGCTTATCTAACATGAAGGATCACAAGTGGCTATAATTCAAGGCAAATTATGTTATAATGTAATGTAGTTTTCTGGTGAAGTCAATTGAAGCAATATTAATTCTTGGAAGATCAGGTAGAGAATGATGAGGAATGTGATATTTGTGCATTCATATTGAAGTCATGGTACTTAGGAATAACAGAAAAATTGAAAAACACAGATGCTAATAGGACTACAGAATGACAATTTGGCAATTCCCTCCCCCTTTGTTTTGTCATTCAAGATGTTTCTCTAAAGCAGTTAATGAGATTTTTATAAGAAAATTATTAGAACTAGATCATACAGTTCTTCTAAAGTTATATAAAAGGGAGCCACATATATTGTCATTTAAACCACTCTAAAACATATATATAGTTGCAAAATATAATCTTAAAATTGAGAAATATTTACTAAACATTCTTGATTCCTCGTATCAAAGCTTTACAGGTCACTATTATAAAAGTCTAGAAGGAAATAACTGCCAACATAATCATGAAGGCTGAAAATAAAAGAAAGCTCTGGAGAGAAGTTTCCTCTGGTAGAATAGCATTTTAGTCAGCAGCAGTGCCACCTGGGGCCTGTGACAGGCTGTCCTGTCATTGGTGGTACTTTTCTCCCTTATTGTTGACACTCAGGACTTTGCTGAGATTGGAGGTCCTGCCTCCCCAAGACCAATGAATCATTTCTCATAAAGGATTTTCATTAAGCAATTTTTACTTGGTATACACTGAAACAAGTTTCATTCAAAATGCAGTTTAACTTAACACATAGAGTATATCTAAGAATTGCACATTAAGGATAATAAATGGTCTTACTACAAATAAACAGTAAAGAATCAGGGCAGGATTATAAGTGACATACAGAGCATCATGAAGTCAGTTATGCATGATTTCTACAAAGATTTGAATATATATTGCTTTATTTTATTTATTTACTATAATCCCAATCTACACGTAGACTTTTAAGCTTTGTTAATTTTCTGGAAATTTCAAGTGGCATTGATTTTATTCATTCAGCTATAGTTTTCAATATACTGTTTTAAGGAGAAAAACTGCACAGAATATAATTTTATTTCTTTTAAATTCAAATAACTGATAATAATAAATTTTATTGTTCAGTTATATTAATAAATTTTCAGAGTAAATCAATCAAAGAAAGTTGGAATTTGAAAGAAATTATAAAGCATGTAAACATAACTTTTTAAATTCATAAAAGTATTAATACTTGAATTATTTCCATAAATTAAGGTAAATATAAACAAATAAAATTTTATTATTTACTTAAAACTTGTATAACACATCCATGTAGGATAAGGTAATTTTATATATTACAACCAATAAGAAATAATATATAAAATTATTAATATACACATAATATATAATAATATTCAACAGCATATAATTTATAATATATTATATATGGAGTATTTGACACAGCAGTTCTGGGAAAATGTATGATGATATGCATATTATCATTTCTCTTAGAGAACGCAATTAATGGCAGGAAAATATATGTAATTAAAATCTTGACTGAATTTTAGGAATGTTACAACAAAATTGATCTTTTGTAGATATATGCAAGGAATACTTGCAATATCTGCATATCTATGAAGCTTTTGAAACATTAGATATTTGCACATTGAAAGCAATTCAAAGTGCAGGGAATAAGAAACTGGTACTTCATGACTCATGTCAGAAATTGCTTCTTATCAGCTAGATAGTTCATCAACCATCAATCACAGGAACCATCTGCCATTTAATGTTGCCATGACTTTAAAAAAAATTAGAACATTGTATAAAATATTTGCATATGCAATATATTTAGGAAAAAAAAAACAACAACAGTGGTTTCCAGGATAACAAATCTATCACTCCCACAGTGAAAAGCTGAAGTTTCAGCTCACTAACACATCATGCCACATATGTGTCACAAAAAAAAAAGAAGAAGAAAAAAAGAAAAAATTTAGCTTCCACACATCCTAGAACTTGAAAGTTTTTGTATAGAATTCTTTTGAGCTGATTACTGCACCACAAAGGAAATAAACAGTCTACTTTGACAATTATCGGATAGAGGCATTAAAATTCTAGAAGTCAGAATCTGGGCGTTGTGGCACAGCCTGTAACTCCAGCAGCTCCCAAGGCTGAGGCAGGAGGATCCCGAGTTCAAAGCCAGCCTCAGCAAGAGTGAGGCACTAAGTAACTCAGTGAGACCCTGTCTCTAAATAAAATACAAAATAGTGCTGGGGATGTGGCTGTGTGGTTGAGTGCCTTTGAGTTCAATCCCAGGTACAAAAAAAAAAAAAAAATTCTAGAATAGAAATCAATAGAAATCAGTGTCATTACAATTATTCTGCAGCAGAGATTGTTTTTTATAGTAACTAAAACAAAGAAATATTCTATCTTTGTAGGTGACTAGTTCCTTAGCTAGATTACTTCCAGTAGTGTTTGTTTTTGTTTTGCCTTTTTCCCACACACAAGAGACATGGGGGAGGGAGGAGGCTGGGGTTATAGCTCAGTGGTAGAGCGCTTGCCTAGCATGTGTGAGGCACTGGGTTCAATTCTCAGCACCACATACAAAATAAAATAAAGATATCGTGTCCATCTACAGCTAAAATTATTTTTAAAAAATTATACTATATGTATGTATGAAAATATCACAATGAATTCCACTTTTATGTATAAGTATATAGCAATATAAAACATAAATAAATCTATAGAAGGAAGACAAGTAGAGTGAATGAAGTGAATCAGGAGGAGGTAGAGGAGAAAAGGGAGAGGAGAAGCACTGGGTATTGAAATGGAACAATTATGTTATATGGGTTTACGAATATGTCAAAATGAACCTCACTATTATGTATAACTAATACACAAATAAAAACATGAAACTGTAGGTAAACATTATTTACTCTGTACTTGAAATATAGAAAAAAGATTGATTCAATTTATTAAAATTATGTAACTGTTAGATAAATAAAAATTGTTTTTTTGCTGCAATGAGGATTCTGATAATTTCTATATCATAATATATAAAAATAATTCTAATTTATTAAAAATTGAAAAAAAAGACATGTTTCTTTCTGAAATGGTTTGTATGTTTCTGAAGTGACTAATCTAGAAAATAAAGTTCTTTTATTTGTTTTGTGTTAGTTTTTTCCCCTAAACATAATTTTTTAAAAGAAATGATAATTTTTGAATGTACATGTTTATTTATGGACAATCTCCCCCTACATAATTTTACCTCTTTTTACATGGATGTCTATTTTCTATATAATTAACAAATGGTATGTATTTATTTGTCAGAATATCATATGACCAGAATAATCATTAATGTAGGAGACCAGAAGCCTCTCCTATCCAAAATGTAGATGCATTTTTTTAGGCTTCCATTAATAGATTTCCTTTTCTGTTTATCTTCTGCTCTAATTTGACTTACTGTTGAATTGTGTATTAATTTCTCCTCTGTTTAGTCTAATTTTTTCCCAAATTTTAAGAGTCTGAATTGTATTAGTAGTAGAAATATAATTCTCAGTAAGCAAGAAGTAGCCCAGATCTATGAACAGTTGAAACAAATTATTGATAAATTTTAAATCCGAGTATTCATTTCTGTCAGTTAAATTTTCCTAGATTTTTGTTTTGAACAAAAACATAAAATGAAAAGATATACACATTCATATGCATACATAATCTGATATGCACTGATTTCTACCTATTTCCATGATGCTAAGTGTTTTTATTAATTGTACATTAATGTTTTGTAATATATAGAATACATTTATGCAATTATATTTTTTGATGTGCAAAATGCTACATTATAACTGTCAAAATCAATATTTTATTGCCAAATAAAGCAAATCATAATGTAAATATAAATTTAAATATTAAAATATAACTTTTCACTTCTATTTTTAAAATTTTGGTCATAGATATGTTAGAAAATTAAGAGATTTTAGCAATCACAGTATTAGCATGCTGTTTTTTTCAAAACTTATTTGTCAACAAATTTTTTAAAAGTTTAGAGTGGTGTATGAGTTTAATTTGTATCAGTTGGCCTAATGTGTTTTTGATTTTTAAAGCAGAGAAGTAGTAAAAATGTTCTCACTTCAAGTTTCAACTTTCCTACCACCTACCAGAATTTGAGATTTTTTGTTCTATGTATGGTAAAAATGACATCTAAGTTCTTTTCCAAGATATGTCTGTTAGTATTGTTTTAATTATAAAATTTTTAAATTAAGTAATGTATATAGATCTCAATATAATAGAAGGTACAAAAATACATATGACACTATAATTTCTGGAGTAATACTCAAACTGTCTCCTCCTAGAATTTACCTTCTGATAAATTTTACTTCTCCAAACATTTATACATTCATGTGAATAAATATACAAACACATTAATTCTATAGTGTTCTATATACTAACATCCAAAGTTTATTTCATTTTATAGTAAAAGTAAAATTATGCATTCAAAAAATTGAAAGACAGTTCCTCAAGAGTGGGCATACTAGCTGCAATGCGATCTCTGGAGGGGAAGAAACACTACTACTGCTGCTGTGGCTGCAGCCACGTAGGACAAGGAAGAGACTGAGGAGACACATGAGGAGTTGTTGACACTAAGAGCTGACCACTGCTTTGCTAGTAAGGAGGTGAGGCCAGCCAGCCCTTTGTGTTCCAACACCAATTCCTCAAGTAATTGGTCAAGGCCTGGGCCTTCTCAACTATTCAGCTTCTTGGGCTGCAGCTGTGTACAGCAGCATGCCCAACTGCTGTCACTCACTGCTCAGAGACCAGCTCAGCTTCCTTAGGGAAACCCTAGGCTTTGAGGCCCCCAACCACTGGCAGAGGTGCTAGTAAAGTTGGGCCTGAGCCAGAGTTCCCTCCACCATAACTACTACTGGGCAGCTATTCCTACATCCAAGTGCTGACCTTTTGTCCCAGCATTGACTCTTCTGCCAGCACTTCATGCTGCCCTTTATCAAAGCAGGCCACATCCATAGAAAGCATACACCCATAGAGCCACTTCTGTCCACTGCTGTCTGTCCTGCCACAGAAGGAGTCTTAGAAGATACAGATCAAATTGACTGAGTAACAGCTTCATAGAAACAGAAACTTGGCACTTTCTGCTTCTGGGAATATGACTTCAGCTAGAAGAGAGACTGGTCTAGGGAGGTAGTAAAGGCAACATGGACTTTAAGCCTATGTAACCTAACTATCCTTCCCCTCAGGTCCTTAAGTATGAGGAATAGAGGAAGCATAGCCAACTAGGATAACCTGATTTGTCAGAGAGGCTAGACTGATGGCTAGAGGAAGTTCTACTAGCCCTAAGAATTGCCATCTTTGAGTTACTTGGCTCCTTCAGTGCTACTAGACATCAGAACTGCCAGCTGAATTGTGTATTAGTGAAGCCACTACCACTTTTCCAACTGATAAACCTCCACCTAAGAATATCTATCCCCAGATGGCAATTCAGAAGTCATTTCCATTGGCTAAGGTGGAGGACAGGCCTTTATAGTAGATATCATCACTGGATAATGAAAGAGTATGCCTTGAGTGTGGGTGAAGCTTCCATACAGGTAGGCACATCCACCAAGGTCCTGTATGACTTCCATAAGAAAGTCAATTCCCAGAGCTTACCAATCATACCATGACTTCAACACCTTTATCCTCAGCCTTTCAACATCTAGTCATTGGAATTCTGGTTAATCACCTGTACAAACACAAAAAATATTATCCAGATCCACTACTAACCCTGGTGCCTTCTGAGTATAGCTTACACCAGAATTCCCTGGCCTCTTGAAGAAGCTGCAGTTGTTGCTGCAGCCTCTGGTCTTGCTGTACTCAGCAAGTACTTGACAGGGTTTTTCAGAATAAGCTGCTACAATAAGGGCAACAGCAACAACAGCACAAGGTACTGCTGTGGTTGTCCTGGACCTGCTGTTCTCTACCCACTCAATGCAGCTGTTGACCCAAGACCAGGGCCTTTCTGATCCTGATATAGACAGAGCATGCCATGGAGAAATTGATGAAGAACATGGTGCCCCCAGAATGTAAAATAAAGGAAAAGAAGAGGAGAGGTGGCAGAGGCACATGGGAGCTCAGGGCATAGCACTTGGGCCCAATATGGACAGACTGACTGATGGTACCAGCTCATGCAGAGCTCCTAGGTCTACACTGATGGCTCCACTGATGATTTTAGGTTCCCTTAGGGTCACAGCAACAGTAGTAATGGTAGTTGCACTGATAAACAGAAAGGAACAGGAGATTGAGGGACTTTCCCATGTTCCTTTGTACTTCAGCAGAGAGTAGTAGAAGTCGTCGAGGTCTTCTCTGGCCCTGATACTTGGCCAAAAGAAGTGCTAGCTCTTCTGAATGGGGAGACCTCATGACTCTGGGATAGCTGTGCTGATGTAGAGCTGGGAGAGGAAAGTGTCCAATGCAAACCAAAAGAAAATGAGAAAGTAGCCTTAGAGCCTTCACCAGGAGCCACCAAGTGGAAATACCTCTTCAGTCCTCCAAAATATAAGTGGGAGTCATATTCCATAAACAGACTGTCCTGAGATAGAATAAGCCTGGACAATTCCATATTCCAACTAATGGTATAAATGATAGGTGCCCTCCAGGAACCAGATCTCAAGGAGGGCTTATAGGAGCTACTCTCTACAGCCCTAGCCTTCAAGCCTTCATGCAAGGTGCAGGCATTATGCCACCATCTGGCCACAGATGCTGGACAGCTCATCCCACAAGGGAGATATCCTATGATAACTGAAACCAAGGTGCTGAAGAAGACTGGCTACACTGTAGCCATTGAACTGACATTGGCTTGGTGCCATTGGACTATATGACATTGAGCACACCGCCAAATCCAACCCCTGGAAGCAGCCAAAACCATACTCAAAATGAGTAATAATCATTTTACACCGAGCATCTACCAAAATTGGAAAGAGAACTTCAATATTGCTGACTCTGTTTAGTGCAGTTTGTATTTACTTCAACTGCCTGCCAGGGTTCTGGCAGAGGTCATCTTGATGGCCCCTCAGGGGAGGTTATCTTGATGTTAGAGTGGGTAATGTCATAGATGATGTCATCCACTACAATATAATATTCTTCACTTTGTGAATAAATTGGAGTTTTGTGATGGATATGATTTAAACAACTTATTTTAACACAACACATATGAGATATATAATGTGCGTGTATATATATGTATATACATATATATATACAGAGAGAGAGAGAGAGAGAGAGAGAGAGAGAGAGACATGAACTTATAACTTGGAATGGACTCCAGGACATTGATAATTCAAAAGTTGACACTGGAAATCATTTTCTGTTAATTCAAGAGAGTACCTAAACACCTTTCATTAGGATGTCAATATGTTTCAAGGATAAACTAAAGTTGAATTCTAACAAATATCGCAGAACTGTTGATGAAAACAAAGATTTTTGCCAGTAAATCCAAAGAGCAAAGACTGATTTCCCAATATGTGCAGTACTCCCACCTAAGAGGAACTAATAAATACCGTAGAAATTATATAAAAATTCTAACTCAATACTTTATCCACTGGACCAGAGACATTGTGAGCTTAATATCAATATGATATTAAGTTCAAAATCAAACTAAAAATATGAAGAAGAGGAATTGAAAATAATCAATGTGAAAATAATGAACTTGGTCATTTTTTTCTGATTCCATTTTTTAAGCACGCCACTGTATTTTTTAATTCACTTTTCCTGCATGTAGGTTTTGAAAATCAATATTGCTGAGATGTTCAATAATATTATTTTGGAGTTGTAACAAAATCATTTTACTCCTTTGCATATTGTCATGTTCCCTTTAAGTGGGTTTAAATTGTAATATTCTAGTAAGGAATGATACTGGAATTCCACCTCTAAGCTCATATGAGGGCTAGAAAATATAAATTAATCAGTGAAATTTTAATTTTTATCATAGAAAAAGAAAGACCATAGATGTAAGATAGACAAAGAAAAAGGGTACCTATGATTGGAAAACAACTCAGTGCATTTATTTTACTGATTATATGTGTTGATTCTCAATATCTCTCTCCATGGTTAATAAAGTCTGATTCTTGTGTATAGAGGGATTCTAGAAAGACAGAGTGTGATCTTTATGCAGATGGGCTACTGAGGGACATCAAGAAAATAAAAAGAAAAAAGAAGGGAAATTCAGAAAAGTAAAACCTTATCTGAAGACAAGCTATTGCTGAGTTTTGATGAATGAGAAAAATCATGTACAAAATTTTTCAATATCAAAAAATGTTTTATGTTTGGTGAGGTTGTTTATATTTGGGGACAAACTGGGTTTGTTCATACTTTCAGTAATTTACTCATGTATTTAAAATTATTTATATGAATTTTTTGTTTTTAATTATCTGCTAAGCCCTGGGGATATTTTAAATAAGATACAAAGGGCTCCTCCTTTCATGGAATTACATAGTCTGTCAAGAGAGAATAATCCAGGATTTCAAAATTTGGAAAACAAAACATTTAAATAATAAATTGTTTTAGTCAACTTTTTAACTGCTGTGACCAAAAGATCTAATTTTAACAATTTTAAGCCGGGTACAGTGGCACACACCTGTAATCCCAGCACTTTGGGAGGCTGAGACAGAAGAATCACGAGTTCAAAGCCAGCCTCAGCAACAGCGAAGTACTAAGCAACTCAGTGAGACCCTGTCTCTACATAAAACACAAGGGTTGGGGATGTGGGTCAGTGGTTGAGCACTCCTGAGTTCAATCCTTCGTACCAAAAAAAAAAAAACAAAAAAAACCCCAATTTTAGAAGAGAAGAAGATTTCAGGGGGCCTCAGTCCATGGATGGCCTCCTTCATTGCTCTGTGCCTAAAGTGAGGCAAAAGGCCAAAGGTGAGGCATCAGGGCAAAAGGTCACAATGGAAGAAAACAGCTCAGGACATGAGAATTAGAAAGCAGAGAGACAGAGAAAAAGAGAGAGAGAAAGAGAGAGTTATCTCCTCACCAAGAACAAAATATAAACCCCAAGGGCACACCCCAATGACTTACCTCCTTCAGTGATATCCCACCTGCCTGTAGTTACCACTCAGTTTATCCCTATCAGAGGATTAATACACTAATTAGGTTAAGGCTGTCATAAGCAATCATTTCACCTTTAAAATCTCTTGCATCATTTCACACATGAGCTCTTGGGGGGCACCTCATATCTAAACCATAACATAAATGATTTAAACATTGTGTCTAAAGCTTGTTTTTGTATGTTACCACAGACCTTCAGTAAGGACAACTAAGTGAATAAACAAAATATTTAATGTATCAGATGTCATAGAAGCTGAAATTCCAACTTCAAAACCTAAGGTTATCAATTAAGGTTATTCATCCCTATCTTTAGGTATTTAATTCAATTGTGTTCTTCCAAAATACTTTTTCAAATATAAATCTCTTGGGGAGACATAAAATTAAGGATCATATTTCACTGTGAGTAGAGATTCCTAAGAAGTATTAATTTAAACAAAATTAATGAGAAATCTGTGCACATGATGAATCTCAAGAGAAACAGCCTGGGGCTGATGAAGTCCCCAAGATTCCCCAAATTCCCCAACCTCCTTGTCTTTTTGTTTTTCCATCCTTTGGGGAAAGTAGATGATTACATGATGACATCTGCAACTTTGGCAGCTTTACTCCTAGGAGGAGGAAGGAGAAAGTTTCAGTGGTCCACAGTCCATGCTGGGCAAGTGTGTGCTTTTCTAAAGCATTTCTTCAGAAGCCCCGTTAAAAAACTTATTTACTCCTTGAGTAGGACAAGAGAATGGGAAGACATTTTAGTTGGTAACACCTGACTCAAAATTGCTGGGATAAGGGTAAAACCTAAATAGAGTAGATTATGCTAAATAGGGAGACACTGCAAACACACACACACACCCACACACACACACACACACACACACACATCTAATATATCCATTTAGTAGCCTATTATCAAGAAAATTTTATGATAAGCTTCAAGAGCAGTGTAAGGTTTATAGTTAGTATATAGTTATCTCTCATCTAAGGAATCTATAAAAAGTGCTACTATGACTAAAATAGCTTTCACTAACTGATAGCCAAAAGGGAAAAAAGAGGAAAATATTCCAAATCAGTAGGATTTATCACTCTAAGATATCCTTAACTTATTTTTGTTATGAAGTCAAGAAATTGAGGAACAAAATGAGAAAAAAGGAAGAGAATGAAAAATTATTGAGTGTGGTCACTGTCTGACACAGCTGAAAACAATAAAGATAAGAGGAGGCTATAGGAGGTATTGCAGAGCAAAACCAATCAACTTAAGCTTTTGTGGATATACAAGTATGCCACTGTAAAACCCACCAATCTTAATAATTAATATACACCAATAAAAAAGAACAAAGATTAATTGTAGTTGCTCTGAGTGTATTTACTGAGTAACAGGTTACTTGTAAATAATCTAACACTTGGTATAACATTGGTTACCATCATTTTAGTTAAAAACTGCTAAAGGTTTATTAGACAACAGCTCATTTCTCAGCTTTTGCAGGCTAGAGTCCCTGGGGATAACACATAACATTTTATTTTGGCCAAAATTCTGAGAGGAAGAGGTTATAATAACATTTGAAGATGTTATGGATGTACAGTACATGCTCAATCATCAAGAGATAAAGAAAAAATATGTATGTTTATGTATATATATACACACATATATACATATACACAGATACACAGATACATCTGTATTTGTGTGTGTTTGTGTGTATATATCACTGAAGTTTAATATTTGTAAAAGAATGAAGACTACAAGGTTTATACTTCATTTTAAAAATTTGTTCATGTAGTGTAGTGATCTTATTATTTTCCAGAGTTCAACAAATAAGGTATAAATTCCCTCACATTATAGTTTCCTCGTAATGTATAAACATAGAAGTTTCTAGTAAAATCTGATTTTTATGCTATTTCTAACCTAAAGTTTAAAAGAACTGCAATATTATAAAAGTCCACAGGTAGGAAAACAACATTAGGATTTTTTATGTTATAGAATTCTAGAAAGAATGAAAACTTCATAAGTTTAAAAAATGAAGGTGGCAAATCCCTGGAGAGAATATTATTTTTTAGCATACAAAAAGGCTATTTTAGGTATTACAATTTTTTAAGCTACAATTTTTATTTTCTAAACCTTCCAGAGTTTTAGCTATGATTTTCCAAGTGACTTCTTTCCCTCTTATAAAAGTTGTGTTTATCCCTTTATTTTGGTGAAAGTAACTCTGCAATATAAAAACACTTCAATTTCACCCTACTCTTGAATGAGTGGGAAAGCAGAAATAGTGTTGGAACCGGCACTGCATGCCTCATGCAGAACACATATTTCCCCAGTTTGTACATGCAGTAGGCATTTGCTTTGATGTGATTCAGTAGAAGTGCAATTCATTCCTAAGTATGTTACCCTTTCACTTTTATAACTCCCATCTAAAAGAGAAAACAATATTATTCCTACTCTTTATGTACATCTACCACATGTGTTTAATAACGCCAGGCTTCTGTTGACAAACTTTAGTAACAATTGGTGTAACAGAGAGATTTAAGGAGCAATTTCTGTATCCCAGGAACTGTTATAAGCTCTTTGTATCTATTCTTTCATTTAAATCCCTCATCAAGCCAAGAATATAGGTATATTTGTATAAATATTATCCTGTGTTACATATTCAAAAACAAAGCATGAAGACATTAAACTCTCACCAGAAGCTGAACAGATGGAGTACCTAATGTTGGACTTGCAGCCTCTGAAGCTGTGCACCAAATAAACTTCTTTTCTTTATATATTTTTAAGCTTTGAGCCCTTTGGTTTAGCAATAGAAAACAGACTAAGATAACCAAACCATGTGGTTTTTTTTTATATCCATATTCTTCACACTATTTTCCCCCCTATATACAATCCTTCATCTTAGGCACACAGCCTATATGCTCCTTTTCTTCAACTCAGGTAAAAACTCATCTATAATTTCTTTGTGTGTGTTATCATAAGTTGCAAACATGTTCTGCTGACACATATTAAAAACACTGTGGTTCACCAGAATGCAGTAAACCCATGTTTTCCAGATACACATTTTTAACACCTACAATATCTCAGACGTAAGAAAATACACATGTAAAGTACAATGCTGAAACATGCAAAGAAGATGAAACCTCACTCCAGGAGACATTGGGGTTTGAGGCAAACATGATGATATGTCTAATAAATTTCCTTATTGTCCCCATATACCCCAGGCAAGGCACAGAGCAAGTCTCCAACCTGGAACTATCAACACTCACAGACCAAAAACAGTGCCAAGGAATGCCTATGCTCTCTAAGAAGAGGACACAATATAGAGGTCTAAACACCAAACACCTATTCATCAACATGTTCTCTATTCCAGTCAAACACCTACAGAAACATCATTTTGTTCAGATTCTGCTGAAGGTATGGCAAAGCCTGAAGCTTATTTCACATATAAAGAGTTGACTCTATGTCATTCAAAAACAGAGAAACAACACTTGATCACGGTTTGCAGTTCTTTTGTTAATTTCACACTGGACCCTGACTATCCACTAAAAAGATCTATATTGGGGCCTGCTGGCAATTTTAAGTGGTACAGATGTTACCAATAGAGTGCATTGGCCATGTGTAGCCATGCTCCTGCTCCTCCCTATAAATATTTTGTCAAAATGTACCTGGAAGATTTTTAGCTAAAAGCTATTAATATTCTAATATTCAAGATAGGAAAATAACTTGGCAAATATTAACATCAGAAATAATTATGGGAAACACCATACTAAGTGTGAATCACATATTTTAGACTATCTAGATTTCTTTGCTCTCCTTTTTAGTTTTCTTTCAGTCCACAATTATTTTATTTTGAAATCACTTTGATCACAGTTAATGAGGATTTAAGCTTTGTTGTGGCAGGCCTGGTGAAAATTACTGTAGGGACAGTTAGCCCTCCACTTTAAGGGTCTCAATTGAATGTCCTGAGCATTTAATGAGATCTACTTACTCTGACTGGTAGAAACCCTAATTTAATCTCCTAATCCTGTTTGAGTTCTGAAAATTATTCACATTATACTTCCTCGGTTTATTGCTGTTTGTCCTTGAAGATTATGCATATATACAGATAAGAACTCCAGGTACTCCTCTGCAGGTATATGGAAAATTTTTCTGAGTACCTTCTTCTCAACCCAGTATTCCCTTAAAATTTCAGTTTCCTTAGTTGCCCCAAACTCTTAGCTCCATCTCTTTATCTCAATAGACTTTCATGCTCTTCTTATATTCATCCTTGCTTTATTTTGTTCCAGAAGGTTTCTCCAAGACAAAATCCTATGGAAACATAAAGAATATTTTTATTTCTTTTTCATAGTTATAAAATAGTTATCTCACAGAGTTTGTCCAATTCTCTAATGCTTTAAAAAAGGAAGCCTAATCTGATCCCATCATCATTGTCACAATGAGAGCCAGGAGTCTCTGGGTTCATTTTGGAGGGAGAACCAACATGATATGCTCTTAGACTGCATCTGAGAGACAAAGAGAAGAAAAAAGAACTCTAAGACTTTTATCTTGTCTACTGATAAAATGAAATTGCTATGTAGGAAGTAGGAATGACCACTATGGGAGGAGTATGTTTTTTGTTCTATTGTTTATATGTTGGGGAATGGCACAAATATCTATAAATACACTTTCAGACATTTCAGGAAAGAGATGCAGGATGGTGGCTTATATTCAAGAGTTCTCAATACATAGAGAAGATACATAAGTTATTGAGACTTAGGCAATATTCCTCTTGGGATCATATGTACAAAGAAAAAACAGATGACAAGTACATCTTGGACCTAGAACCTTATTTGGATCCTTGTTAATAAAAATTGAATTATTATTAGTTGAGTAATTTTAATGGAAAAATATTTTATTCTATTCTACCATTAGCTATTTAGATAGTACAGAGATGGAACTCTTGCCCTGTACCTACTTCACTTACAAGAAAATTAAAATATAGTAGCAGGAAAGAAAATTTAAGGGAGGAAAAACCGCAGAAGACTGAAAATATTTGAATAAATATTGAGACAAGTGAGTTCAGATGTGTTATATTTCTCTGCCATGCTAGATATTGGGATCCTCAGGATAATTTGTTTTTCTTCCTTCTTTCCTCCCTCCTTCCCTCCTTTCTCTTCCTTCCTCCATTTCTTCCTTCCTTCCCTTTATACCTTACTTTCTTTTGTTTTTATTTTTATGCTTTGTGATTAGTATGACATATTCAGAACTAATCATTATTGGATGCATGTCATGAGCTATGTGCCTACTTTAAATACTCTTCTAGGCCATAATTCATCACTTTAAGGGAACACTGATTATGAGTGAAACCACTAAGAAAAAAAATTCATCAATTAAACTATGTCATATCATAAAACATATGAGGTAATTCAAATTCGAAATTGCTAAGAAGTGAAAAAAATAGTTCTTTGCATACATACATAATTATATATATTTTTGACACTCTAAGAAGGAAGAGGAAAAAAGAGAGAGAAGAAAGGAAGAAATGTACAAGATAAAAATGTATCTAAGACAGTGCCAATTATGTATTAATATCCAACAAATTTACTTAATGATTAGACAAATGCATGATTCATCCTTTCACTTTTATCTGAAATAAGGGCTTAAAAGAGAAGACTTTCCTGGAAAAGTTCTTTGTGGGACTAATTTAGTTTTGAATTTAGTAAAATATAACTCTTAGAATATATAAGAAAGATAAAATTATTCAATTTCATTGCTTTCAACTCCATATTGGTTTTAAGTTACTTGATACAGTGGAAAATATTACTTTCAAGCCATGGACAAAAGTGATTTTCTGTTTGGTTCCATACCAAACTAATGTTAGCATTTCAATAATTGAATTTGAAATTGCTTTCTTTTGCTCACTGAAGCAATCTGACTATATCACAAAGCTGTAACTCACTTGGACAGTAATAAAGATGCATCTACAGAATTATACTTAGAAAGGCAGTATTGTCTGTGGATTTTATGGAAACACAGGTCATTTAAATATTTATTCAAAACAGTTTGTATATAATCATCAAAAGAATATTTTGAATAAAACTCCTGTTATTGGATTTCTATATTTACGTTTTAGCTAGATTTCTAAGTATAGTAGATTATAAAGGCCAAATTTTTAGATTAATCAAAAAAAATCAAAGCTCTTCTTTTAGACATTTTCCTTAGATATTAGATCTGAGAATTAGGGGACAGTTTTGTGGGTAATACCAAAAACTGTGTTGTTTTGTTTTGTAAAACATGTACTACAGTTTATGTTGGTAATCAAGTAGTAGCTCCCTAAAAAAGTAACTCTCTCCCAGCAATTATCACTCTCAAGTTTTAATTGTAAATAAAAATTGAATAAAATTTGAAAAAATAAATATTCTTAAGTATATCAATTGTTACATTTCATTATATAATAAAAGTAAATATAACATGAAAAGAGCCTGGACACGTGGGAGTATGATACCATTTCCAAGGAAACATTGACAGTCAAGCAGTTATCTTTTCTCCTCTGAAAGGTTTGCATATGTACACTCATCTTGAGCTGTGACTATCCACAGAGAAATGATCAGGTATCAGGCAGGGTACTACTTCAGTTATACTGTCCAGCAAGTCAGTCATTAAGTAATATGAAAAATACAGATAGTTTCTTTTTTATTTATGAATACATAACATACAGTATAGAACTTTAACTTAGATTCATATCAAAACAATCAGAGAAGGCCTTTTAAGAACAAGCCAATAAACCCAATTTCAACAAGTTAATCAAATCCTCTAAGGCACTATAAAGCTGTTTTTATGAAATAGCCTTTCCACAGTTGCTACATCCACCAAAGTACTCTAATACATAATTTCTAATAAATCCTTATGAGACATATTTTTATCTAGCTGAAGACAATACAGTAGATGTACTTTTCTGAGTGATGAGATGAGATGATGGTTGGCATGCATTTTATTTAAATCAGGGCAATTGGGGTGCATTACATTTCTTTTTAAACATGCACATGCATTATTTTATAACAAAGGACACAAATACTTCTGAGGAAAAATAAGAATAATGATCAATGTGTTACTGATCTTGAAATGGGAGGAAATATTTGGCCAAATAGAACATAAAAAGGACACTTGATAAATATCATTGATGGACTTCACTACTGTCAATATCTTTTAAAGTTCTAAAACACCACAGAAAAGAAATAAATCAATGAATAAACAAGAAACAACTTAGGAAAATATTCAAAATAAACATAATTTGAAAATTATTTATTTAGTAAAGTATTAATATTCATGATATACACAAAAATATGTGAATATGTAACATTTAATTCTACATAAAATGGGAAGAGCCATGAGAAAAAAATGTGGAAAATAAACAAAATTGGCTATTATCTTAGAAATACTTAGTAAATAAAAATTAAAATGAACATACATTTTTAAATATTTCTGGCTATCACATTTGCAGAGTTATAAATATATATACTGAAATGTATTAAACTTTTCAAGCATAAATTATGTTCACATGTAAACTGGCACTATTCTTGTAGTATTATTTTTGAATACTATTTTAAAAATTTTGTGTGTCATACAGTTTGATCCAGAATTTACATTTTCAGGAATATATATTAAGGATATTACCAAAAAACAATTGTAAATCCATATGCTTATTTATGCATTAATCATATTAATAAGAAATCAGTGGTAAAATCTGTGTAAAAAAATAAACACTAGAAAGAAGAATATCTAAAAGATTATTTAAGTTGTGGTAATATTATAGGTCTTATTTAAATAGAAATCTAATAGAATTAATTGGTACTTATCCTAACATGCATTCCACTTTCTTTCTCTTAATAATAAAGCAGTGACAATTTTATCTGGGAACATGACCCCCTCATCTGAGATTATATTAGCAACCATACTTTGCAATTAAGAATTATTACATAACTAAATTCTATCTAATAGGATGCAAGCAGAAATGATATTTGCAACTTTCTAACCATTACTTTAAATGGAATATGCTGTCCAGTCAAGTCTGCTTTCTAACATTCAATATGCTAATTCAGATGTGGAGTGATGAGGTCAACATCCCAGGGGATGATAGAGCAACAGTATAAAAGATCCATCTCTTCTCCTAGATCACCTGCCATTATGGAATTTTTGGAAGAGAGAATATATTCTCTGTGTGAAGCCAATGCTACCTCTTTTCAGTTAAAAACATTACCCAATGTCTTATCTCACATAATAAAGTTCTATAATTTCCAAATAATCTACAATGAATATGTATGCAAAAACACACATTGAATTTTATTTTTTAAAAGAGAAAGAAACCAAATTTAAAAGTGGACAGAATTGATAGACTTGATTGAAACACATTTTAATATTAAAAGCTGATGGTTTTAACTTTATAATTTGTAGAGCCCTAAGACAATTTCTTAAGTTATCACAATAAAACTATTCTACCCATAAAAATTATGTATATTGTATATTGACTTTAAAGGAACAGTTATCTCATCTATTTATGTGTTAAAGAATATCCTAGAATTGAGGAAAATGTAATGTCAGCCACACTGAATTAACAAATATGTTCTAAAATTATAAATGACCATATATAGTATTAACATTACTTCTATGAGAGAAATCTTGGATCTGTGACATCTTTTTGAAAACACGAATATACATATAGCCATAAGAAATAAACATAATCACAAATATGGATTGACTTCTCACTCATAATCCCAAAGAAGAGACTTACCATTGTTGAAGCTCAGGACCTAGAATTAAAGAATGTGAGTTCATCTCTAAGTAAAATTACTGGATGATTTCTTAATTTTTTGTTTTACCTCCATCTTATGTAAAGAAAGCAAAACAAGACAACCTCAGTAATCAGGTTGAGTGAGGACTAAAAATAATTCAGCCCTACAATTGACACATGGTGAGAGCTCAATAAAAATTAGTTTTATTATGATAATGCTAATTTAGAAGTAGATACTAAGACAAAATGACAAAATAGAAAATATACACATAGGCTCCTCTCAGTGAGCTTCAAGGTCAAAAAGTTAATGCAGAGTAATTAAAAAGGACTAGATGGTAGTTAATAAATTTTCACTTGTCACATTAGCCAATAATTTAAACTTTGAGAGTGCCATGAAATAAAGATATAATGAAATGCATATTTTTAAATAAAAAGTCATGCCAAGATACAATTAACATGTTTATTGAAAATTTACGGTGCAGTGACATTTTTACTGGCACATTTAACTAATATCCTATAATGATGTTATGAGGCAAAGTATTGTCTTAGATAAAGTATTTTCATGAACAGGATTTGGACTCAATAGAGAATATTTTTTTCATCTGTAGTACCATTCAATAGTGAGACCTATTAATAACAAGTTACTGACAAGCAAATGTAACAGCTGTCTGGATGTCATTGCACACTCTTAGACAGAGTGTCCTACAAAGTAAGAAGGTGCAGACGATTAGGATTCAGAGTTCATTCATACTATTCAATGGAAATCTACACTGTTTAACAAGTGAGGGGAAAGGGAAGGGACAGAGGTTGGATAAGATGGAAATAGCAGTAAATACAAGAGGGCTAAATATATGCTGGGTTTTAATCATGCATTTCCTAAAAGTATGGTTTGTAGCAAGGTATGTGTTAATATAACAGTTTCTGTTAACTGAAAACCATGGAAAAGATAAAATACTCGTGATCATAGAGCAAATCTAAGATTATAGGCTGTTGAAAACATTTTTAATTTTACATATTTTCCTTGTGTTAATTTTTACAATATCCACCTCTCTTCTTTTTAGTAACAGAACAAAATACATTTATGTTTCAAATCACTTTTAAATAATATTAACTGGACTATTTAATGCTAGTGAGGTGCTGGTAAACTGAGCACAAGATGAAGAGAAACTTCCCTTGTCACCTGCATGCTACTCCTGAAATATGCAACAGATAATATTTTAAATTAACTCATTGGATATTGATAGTATCTCCATACACTCTAGTTTAGGCTGTAAAAATTGCAGTTCAGAAATTGTCATGTCAAATATTCAGTTTCTTAATGATTGTGTTGAAACTGAATCCTAGAACTTCCTAATTCATGTGTGGAATTCCTTGCTAAATAATTAGATAACTAGCTATATGTAAAATTAGCATAATTTCAGAATAAATAACATAAGAAAGTATAATGAACATTACTATCTTTTAGTTATCATTTTTATCTTACCTTTCAAGATTTTGTTTAGTGACTACAATTCACAATCTCTCTTGCTGTTGGATATAGTCAAGTGACTGTGTTTACACTAATGATATAGCAACAGAAGTGACAAATGAAACTTTTCTCTTATTTCCTTGCATTGGTCTCCTTTTTCCCCAGACAAAAGGTTAGAACACAGACCCGGTAGTGTCTCACTTTGAACCACACATATCAGGAGAACGCTTTGGTATTGCCCCACATACAAGGTGGAAAATACCTTTCCAGATGTACCTCCTAGAACTAAGCCATAATAATCTGGAGTTGTAAGAAAGATGTATATGCATCTATTTTATTTTAGCTACTGAATGCCTCAGTCTCCTTACTTAATGCATATCTATATATGTCCTGTATATTAAATAATGAAAGGAACCAGGTGAGATAAAAGGAACAAACTTTGAATTCAAGCAATAGATCAGAACTTAGACACTATAAGACAAGAAAATTGGTGGTAAGTAGAAGATGGAAAAGAATTTGATAAAGAAATTACTGTATCTATGAGAACAGTATGTTGGAGACACACATTGCTAATGAACACAATGAACCTATCTTGGGTATAGTTAAGAAGAGGAAATAGAGAATCTTTGAAGATTTACTGTTTTGGTTAGCTCAAAGAAATGAGAGCGAAAATAATATGAAACTAATAATTTTACTTTAAATCAATGCTATCTTTTTAGGGAAATAGGGAAATGGATGACAAGCAGCTAAACTAAATGAAACAAAGTAACAGTGAGGGAAATTAACTGCATATTAAGATGAAGAATTCCTCATTAATCTACTTAGCCAGAAATTTATTCTTTCAAAGAGATTTTAAGTCTTGATTAGATAGCAGGGACTTAATTTTCATTAAATTACATAATATTTCTGAACTTTAGTTTTAGCACCTGAAAAAGAGTGGCTTTTAGAATTTAAAAAAATAATTAAGGAAAGGAAATGGCATATAAAATAATGTGATTATTTTTGTTGATATCATTGCTACATAAAATGAGAGAACTAATTTTCTTTAGAATCTGAAAGTGAAAGTGATAGTTTATCTGTGCTTTGAAAGGTAAGCAGATATCTTTCAGTAGAGAGTAAGGCAGAACTTTCCAAATAGAATCAAGAGCATACTTAAAGGCATGGAGCCATTTAAGAACACCAGATACAAAGAAAATAATTTACAAAGCTTGGAACACAGGTCACAAAACAGGAAATAATTGACTTGTGTAAATAGGAACAAATTCTAAAATAATTTGATTAAACTAGTCATAGACTTCAAGCATAATCCTGCTTGTTAAAACATCAGTTTTTCAAAACATAAGAGTTATGTGAAGGATGTTTTATACAAAGAAATTCAATAATTTTATGACAGGTGTAAAGAAGCAAGGCTAAGAGGCTAGGGATAAAGCTTAGTTGGTAGAGTGCTTGCCTCATATGCACGAGGCCCTGGGTTCAATACCCAGCAACACACACACACACACACACACACACACAACACACACACAAAGCAAGGCCAGCTACAGAGACTGAACAAAAGGATGTAGAATGTCATTAGGCAGGAGAAAATTGAGGTCTAAGCTAAATTGGGGAAACTGGGGGCACATGAAAAATAAGATCAAATTGATGAGGTAATGTTGAAATAAAATTAATATCATTTGGTAAACAACTGGATAAAAGATCCTATGTTGCTTTAGAAACAGAGCTTCTAGCAACTAAAATTTCAAAAACTGGGAAGGGATCACATTTCTGGAAAAGAAGTAAGTTGAGCAAGTTTTTATAATAGCAAGCTTTGCCAAGAGTTAAAGGGAACATATATGCCTCCATTTTATATCCTTAAATAAAACATTACATTTGTAAGAAATATAAGTTTCTCACATACTTCCATTCTTGGTCATCTTTTCCATCTGTATGCCTCTTCATATGGAGTTTGTATATGAAACAGCTGCCCATTCCCAAGGGAGCATTTGAATTTTAGTGGAATAGAGCTCATTGCTCTAAAAACTAGTAGCTCAAGCACCAAATTGCACCAAATTGATGTTCATACAAACTCCCAAGATAAATATTACATGAGTAAATTAATACTAAGAAAGAAAACAAACCCCTTTCATTCAATCCATAGTTAATGAAAACGATTGGCTAAGGGAAAAGGAGGGAACAGGGTGAAGAGGCAATGAAGCAAGGAAATCGTATCTGAATACATCTTGTTTTATAGTCTTTGCTAAAAAAGATATATGTGTTTGTGTGTATACGTATACATACACACACATATATATATGTTTCACATATTCACAAAGGAAATTAAAATTTACAGAAAGAAACGTAAGAACCAATAAACCCAACTGTATATCAAGATGGTAATATAGCCACAGGGAATTGAATTACTTTAAGTAAATTTAGAATAAATTAGAA
Source organism: Xerus rutilus (assembly GCA_028644305.1). Classification (NCBI taxonomy): domain Eukaryota; kingdom Metazoa; phylum Chordata; class Mammalia; order Rodentia; family Sciuridae; genus Xerus; species Xerus rutilus. Next base: position 80,224 of record JAQQSJ010000120.1, on the reverse strand, counting down.
GTGCATAGAAACAATAAATATCTTTCAGGAGTCTAAGTGTTGGAGTAAAATTAATAATGCTAATTTAATTATTTTATTATCTAGAATAATAAAGAATTATTATAATAAAGAATTATGTTAATGTTGTTATAAATCAAATCTTCAGTACAAAGGAACAAGATCAAGATCAAATAAATTAATTTTAAATCCTGTAATATTAAATTTGATTTGGAAATATTATTATAGACTCATACCATTGGAAATATTAAAATAGCCTCTTCTTTACAAAATACATATTGTCACATGAAAAAAAACGCTTAGAAGTTTTTCTACATTCAATAATTGACATAAAACAAAATACTGTTTTCATCATGTGAACCAAGACGTTATTGCTAAAATCATTGATTTAAAATAGATTTGTAAATCAAATTGATTTTTATAAATACAAAACGTTCTGTAGCCATTTTTAAAGTTAGTTTTCTGAAATTTCTTAATTAAGTTTTATCCAACAGAATTTGCAAAGATCAGTGAACAAAAGCTAACTCATATACGAAAACAATGACAATTATTTATGATTTTTTCCACTGCTTTTTAGAATTTCTGGGTTAATTTGTTGCTGCCCTTTGTTTAAAAATAGAGTTCATCTTTCTTTCTTTGGAAGATAGTTTGCTATTTATATTATGTCATTTATTGTGTTATTATAATACATGGGAGATCTTGGAAATACTGGTAGATTTTTGTTTACATTAACTAGTCTTTACCTTAAAACATTTTCATCTTAAAGATAGAAAAAATGTGAGATTGCATGCAAATAATACTTTCTGATTTAAGAAATGTATTTATCAATGTGCTGTTTATAAAACAACTGAAAACCTCACAAATGCAGAGTAACATTTAAGCTCAGCTGGAAAGTTGTGAATATCAGAGTTCCATGCTGATTCAAGGATTCTTGACAGACTTTTATTTATTTTTAATAGGCTCACAAAAACATTTAACAGAACTCAGGGTGATTTTCAGTATGTCTCTCACACAATCTTAGTCCTTTGTGTGAACGGCAGGCATCTAGGAAGCAATCATTTTGTTTTCATGGTTTTCCCAATTCATTTCTCCAAAATGCTGTGACACAACATAAATTTAGTTTGTTTCACTTACATGTATAAAAAGAAAATTCTTTTCTGTTTTATGAAATAGTTGTTCTTCTTCTGCTTCCTTATCTTTCAAAACTACAAAAAAAATTAATTAAAGTCATTGTTAATCTCGCATGCTGTAGACTCTTAGTCAGGTAAACATATAAATCTGCATATTATAATTACTACAAATCAGTAAAGGTTAATTTGAACATAAATTTCTAATGTGTCATCTGCTCAATGTGAGAATAAAAGCAATGGAGATTTTGCTCTGTCTCATGCTCTCTCCAAAAACTTAACAAAATTTTCCAAATTCTGCCTCCTAGAAATCAAGTAATTAATTTAAAACTATACAACTACATAAATACATAAAATATAACATATGTATTATTTAGTTCATATGAAATAAATATTGCTAAATAAGCTGTGGTTGGGTCTGTGTACAATTTCATAGAGATTTCTGTCATCTCCTCAATATACTAATCTTTCTTCTTTTAAAACAAAGCATTTATGAAAACTCTCTGAGGATTTAAATTGCTTAAAAATATATGAAATACTTGAAAAATATTTATATCTTCATAGATAATCTCTTAGATTACTTGAAACTTTTATAAGGTAATGCTTTGCTATTAATCTATTAAAGCATTAGTATTTTTTATTTTTTGTCCTTGGATTTGAACCCAGAGGCACTTTACCACTAAGCTATGTCCACAGTTGTTTGTTTTCTTCTTTTGGTACTGGAGATTGAACTCAGGGGTAGTCAACCGCTGAGCCACATCCCTGGCCCTATTTTGTGGGGTTTTTTTTTGGTACTGTGGATTGAACTCAGGGGCACTCGACCACTGAGCCACATCCCCAGTCCTATTTTGTGTTTTTTATTTAGAGACAGGGTCTCACTGAGTTGCTTAGTGCCTCGCGTTGCTGAGGCTGGCTTTGAACTCACAATTCTCCTATCTTAACCTCCCTAAGTGCTGGGATTACAGTCTTGTGCCACTGCACCTGGCTTCCAGTTCTTTATTTTCTAATTTGAGACAGGGTCTTGATGAATTACTGAGGCTGGCTTTGGATTACAATCATCCTGCCTCAGCTTCCTAAGTCACTAGGACTGGTGTGAGCTACCACACCCTGTGAAGCAACAGTATTCTTTATGGTTAAAACATATTAGACAATTTATGTTTCATATTTTTTATTTTACTTTATTTTTTTGAAAATATTTAATTTATTTATTTATTCTGTTTATGTTTACATGATATCAGAGTGCAATTTGATTCATTGTACACAGATGGAAGATAACATTTCATTGCTCTGGTTGTAAGTGATATAGAATCACAACATACATGCAGTCATACATAAAGCTAGGGCTATGATGGCCATCATATTCCACCACCTTTACTGTCCCCACGCCCCCTCCCTCCTTACACCCTTGTGAATAGAGTTCCTCTATTGTTCCTGTGTTCTTCCCCACATTATGGATCAGCATCCACTTATCAACAAGTACATTCGACATTTGGTTTTCTGAGATTGGCTTACTTGACTTAGCATGATATTCTCCAACTCCATCCATTTACCTGCAAACACCATAATTTTATTCTCTTTTATTGCTGAGTAATATTCCATTGTGTATGTATACCACAACACAAGAAGTAAAATCAAGAATCAATAAGTGGGATGGATTCAAACTAAAAAGCTTCTTCTCAGCAAAAGAAATAATCAATGAAGTGAACAGAGAGCCAACATTCTGGGAACAAATCTTTGTTAGACACACATGTGATAGAGCACTAATCTCTAGGATATATAAAGAACTCAAAAAACTTAACACCAAAAAAACAAACAACCCAATCAATAAATGGGCCAAGGAGCTGAACAGAAACTTCACAGAAGAAGGTATGCAATCGATGAACAGATATATGATAAAATGTTCAACATCTCTTGCAATCAAAGAAATGCGAATCAAAACTACTTTAAGATTTCATCTCACACCAGTCAGAATGGCAATTATCAAGAATACAAACAACAATAAGTGTTGGCGAGGTTGTGGGGAAAAAGGCACGCTCATACATTGCTGGTAGAACTGCAAATTGGAACAACCAATCTGGAAAGCAGTATGGAGATTCCTTAGAAAGCTTGAAATGGAACCACCATTTGAGCCTGCTATCCCACTCCTTGGTCTATACCCAGAAGACTTAAAAACAGCATACTACAGTGCTGCAGCCACCTCAATGTTTATAGCAGCTCAATTCACAAGAGCTAAACTCTGGAACCAACCTAGATGCCCTTCGACAATTTGTGTTTCTATATTTTTGATCATTGTAATAAATTTTTAATAATCTCAACTTTTGTATATTGATAAATCTTTCCAGAAACAATAATTGCGAATACTAAATTCCTCTTAGGTTTACTTTTGTGCACATTTTAATTGAGACAGATTAATTTCTATCTGTCATTTGTTATGTAAAATATTGTAATAACAAATAGTGATCTAATTGATCTTATTATTGCAGTTTAAAAAAAATCATGAGATAACCAAAACAAATACAATAGTGAGGCCAAGACATCTAGTTAAGTTTTTAATGTTAAGTTTTTAAAATTAATTTTGATATCCAAAAGCTCCAGTTTTCCAGGGTCTCTCTTTTCACAAGTAAAAAAATTAGAAAGTTTGACTAGAAGATTTCTATGAATGTTGCAGTGTTAAAATTCCAGAACATTATTACTTTGTTGACATTTCCTATGTATATTATGCTGAGTGAATATTCAAAAATTGAGCATAAATGTAAATATTATAGTACTGTATATTAACAAATTTTGTTCTGGTTATTCTACAAAGGGCTAAAACAAAATGCTTTTGGTTCTTGACTCGATCAAAAGTGTTGGATTTTTTTGGTGGTTATCATTATTTTTTAGAAAACTAAATATTATTGTCCTTTTATCTTCTTGTTTGAAAACAATGTTTGAGAATATGGCTGGGACACATTTGTATGTTTTTAAGTACTGGTCATTAGGAAAATATTAAAATGTCAAGAGCATTTAGAGAAATACAAAAAATATGAGTAATGCTTTTATAACAATGATTTTTATGTAAAATATTGTATGGTATTATAGCCATTTATATGCATTCTTTGATTCCTCTAAGAAAGAGTAATGTGTGTGATTCATGTCTTTGAATTCCATAGCATTAGTGGCAATTACTAAATGTAGGCTTAATAAACTATGATGTAGTTAATTTGGTATCCTTAGCTTTTCTTGCAGAGTAAGTTGAAAGGAAGGAAGAAAAGAAAGAAATATAGGAAGAGAGGGAAGAAGGCAGGCCATCCAGCCAGGGAGGTTCATCACATGTCTTCAAACTCTTTTCTGTTCCTCATATCAGTTGTTTCAAACAGGAAAAACAAAAATAAATGGAACTAAACAAAAACATACCCAACTTCTCAATACTGTCTTCCATTCTATCTCCAGGTCAGTCTCTCCCATACTATGCATTAACCCTCCCCTTGTCAAATCTCAGGACTTGCTGAGGCAAACAAGCCTGAGTCCCATCTATGCCTTTCACTGGTCACTACTGTGCCTTTCACTGGTCACATCTACTCCAAAAGAGGACAAAAGCACTGAAGCAGCAAAGAGGAAAGACAAGAGATGTGGACCATCGATCATTTCCCTCTGTCTATCGCACCCCTGTCTCAATGATTGCATTAAAATTTAGCTCTGTCCTTCTCTGTGAGGAGGTTAGAAATTAAAAGAATAATTTCTCCAAAATCCTCTAGCTCAGTGGTTTTGAATCCTATGAAGACTTTTGAATAAAGACCATCTCCCAAGCCCTGCACACAAAAAAGCATCTGATAAAATTGGTAAGAGAAGAGACATTGATATTCTCTCATATGTAGTTATTTTGACAATCACTGTCTAATTTGGGAGCTGCTCAACAGCTCCCTCTCTTCCTATGTTTCTTTCTTTTCTTCCTTCCTTTCAACTTACTCTGCAAGAAAAGCTAAGGATACCAAATTAACTACATCATAGTTTATTAAGCCTACATTTAGTAATTGCCATTAGTGCTACGGAATTCAAAGACATGAATCACACACATTACTCTTTCTTAGAGGAATCAAAGAATGCATGTAAATGGCTATAATACCATACAATATTTAACATAAAAATCATTGTTATAAAAGCATTACTCATATTTTTTGTATTTCTTTAAATGCTCTTGACATTTTAATATTTTCCTAATGACCAGTACTTAAAAACATACAGATGTGCCCCAGTCATATTCTCAAACATTGTTTTCAAACAAGAAAAAGCTGCTCAACAACCACCAAAAAAGACAATCAGAGGACAACCTAAAGAATCATATTTCAAACACTTTCATATTTGCTTTATTAAACAGTATGTATGTGTATAATCTCATCTTTTCTTAATGACCAATTATAAAGGTTTTGCAATTTTTATCCATATAATCTTGAATGTTCCAAATTTAAGCAGGAGTAATTCCTGAACTACTTCAAGAATAATATGAGTGAGGAATGGTACATACAATTACTCAAGTATAGTGTCTGATGCATGTTTTATCCAATAGGAATTATCAAATGGAATGGAATGTATTTCCCTCATCATTGCTTTATGGTTAAGAAAGTAGAATATAAGATATCAGAGAATAAAATTGATTTCTTGTGATTGAAAAAAATATTAAACAGCATCTAGAAGTAGATGCTATCTTGTTTACTGGCACATTTTTTTTGAGTGCATATATACATACATTGATTTTTCACTATTCTTCCCACCCTTATTTTTAACATAAGATCATTTCTACAACTAAATATTTTTCAACCATGACAGGGACAGTATAGCATGCTCCATAGTTCTAGAGTGGTTATTCTAATGCATAATCCAAAGAAGGAATTTATATTTATTCTAAGACATATTTCATTTTTCAAATTCAAATTTGAATTTGTTATTTGCCAAGGTTGTTAGGTTCAAAACTTAGTTTTAATACATAAATATTATACATAGAAGTAAGCATTAAGAAGTAATTGAACCTGATATTTTTCTATATTGTGTTCACTTGAGAAGTTTTATTTCTTGTCATTCTGTGACTTATTTAAAATGAAATTTTTCTGTCACTGTTTTTCTGTTTGCTTAGGTTAATTATATGATCCATTCTCATTATTAGTAAACTTTCATTCTCAAGAAGCTGGAACATGTTATATGTGGACAGATATATTATTGATTATATTAAAATAAAACAGTTCAACTTTGCCTATGAACATACTAGATTTTTGAATTATGTCAATTGATGAGTCAATCAGTTAGTCAATAAATGTTGATTGAGTACCACGTTCTGCAAATGATTAGATCTGCTGTCAGAAAAACTAACACAATAACTACATTCAAGAAGGCAGTAAGGTGGAAAATTTCTGTCTGTAGTAAACTGTTGAACTTTAGGACTTCTATGGTTTGGATATGGTTTGAGTGTGTGCTCCACAGGTTCATGTGTGGAAAACTTGGTCCTGGGTGTGGTGATGCTGGGAAAAGAGAGGACCTTAATGAGGTGGGACTTATTACAAGGTAAACATATCATGGGGACCAATGCCCTTGGAAACAAGTAGTGTGGTCCACATGAGCCCTCAGCTAATTCCCCAAGAGACAGTTCTTATGAAAGAGGAAGACTGACCCCTGAATATCTCTTTGACTTATTTCCTTGTCATTTGACCACTCCTATAGTTGCTCTCACCACTGTGAAATGTCCACGACGAAGCCCTCAACAGAGACCAAAGTCATGGGGTTGCCTGATTTTGAATTTTCAGCCTCTAAAACTGTGAAATAAATAAACTCTTTTCTTTATATATTATCCAACTTCATATATTTTATTATAACAATAGAAAATGAACTAATACAAGGACTAATTAAACAGATTAAATTATTAAATAAACTCAAGTTCTATCTCCTATTATAAAAACCAATTAACAGACCCCATTTTCACTACAGCCTACCATTAAACAGTATTTGCTTATGCTTATAGATTTGTCTTATCATGTGTATTCCCCTTTGATTCATGTAGAGAAATTCAAGAATCAATATCTCAACGCCAAAAAAAAGTTTTAACATGAAAATCATCCAAAATTGTTTCCTATTACTGAATGTATTGCACAAACCACATAAAACAAAATTCTAAATGTTAAAACAATATATACATAAGAATATTAAAAATGGGTTTCTGAAATACAAGATTAATCATAACTGGAAATCACAGTAGTAAGGAAAACACGTTTTAATGTGCTAGGTAACTCAGCAGTGGTTCTACAATTTCTTGTGAAATTACAAACAACTTTTAGGATGGTGGCTGCTCAGTTAGCTTGGCTTCTTAAGCAATCATGCCTGTGATCCTGTGTTGTCCATGAATGAACATATAGTCTGAATAAGAACTAAACTTGTTTTGTCATATAACTTTGGTGTTGCCTGTTGTCACCATGTAACCAAATATAAATTTTGTATATATGAATGCTCATGATTTATTTTCTAGTACTGTATTGAATTTCAGAAATTTCTGGAGTTGAATATATATAACAAAATAAAATATAATAACTTTAAAGTAAATATTTTATTCATTCTATTTAAAAGGAAAATATTGTTTACTTTTCATGACTATATTATACATTTAACAAATTTCACAGGGCCTAAAATTTTTCCTCTATGAAGTTAAGTATTGCATTCTAAAAAATAAATATAAATGTCAAATATCATATTTAAGCAGATAAGTTTGGTTCTCACTATCAAGCTTTAAAGTTGCTAATGTGGACCAAAGCAATTCCAATTATATGCACTAAGTTTCTATCAGAAAGTCTAAAGCAAGTCAATCATGTGCTGTAAAGAAATACCATAAATTGTTCCTCTATACAAACAAAAGCAAATAAATGACACTTTGGATGAATTTTTCTTATGTACAGTAATTTTTTTTATTTCCCTAAAGGAGTTGAGGTCTGGTGCTTTGAAATAATGCAATTGTTAATCTGCGAGTTGTTTTGTCTGTGCTGTGCCCTAAGTTGCTGCTCAAAAGCGCGTTAATATAAATTCTTCATTACAAGCATCCTCTCTTGATTTAAGGAAATGAAAGGGCAAACAAGGAATCACCACACACTTTTCTTACCTTTTACCACACAATCAATTGCATTCAATCTGTTGCTAGAAATCCTCTAGTTCTATATAGCCCTAAATCACTGGTATTCAAAGGTTTATTGCACATTCACACTCATTTGTCATTTGCAGGAAGTCTAATTGAGAGAATTTACAGTTGGTTGAGTGCTTCATTTAGATTGTGCATGTTTAATAAAAGCTTTTTAAGTTACTAATCTCAGCTCAGGAAACAACAGAAGTGCTCCAGGGTTAAAGAATAAAACATAGCAGGTAAATGTTATGGTGTGACATTTCCTTATAATGTTTCCAAGTAACTGCATTTACTGGCTTTGAATTGTTTTTAACACATATAACGTGCTTTGCTGGAAAAATTTAGACTATTAGTTATACCATGTGACAGAAATGTGAAGGTAGAATTACTCCTCAGTCAGAATGCTGTGGTTAGCTGGAAATAGTGTCAATAATTATTGCCCTGTAGGAGAAAGCCTAAAATAATATCTCAAGTGAAATAATCCTGAACATCTTCTCGTTCAAATAAATCTAATTAAATAGTAGGAGCTGATTTCAATCTATGTTGCCTTACAGTTATTGTAAAATGTGATTCTGATCTTCAACTTGAATATTGAACCGTATGCATTGTTTATGGAATGGTACTGCAGAGTGAAACTCATTTTACACAAAAACCCTTGTTGCCATTTAGCCTTATAGTTCAAAGAAATGTGAAACTGTAGAAAAGATCAAAATGTTAAGGTTCAAAAACATGACAGAAAAATACTTCAAAGAACCCAGGTATATCAGCATCTGAATTTTTCTCTCTATCCTGGTTGCATTGAAACTGGCCACATAACAACAAGAGAAATCAGATGGTGTGGACAAACAATACCATATGAAAAAAGTGGAATCTGTGGATCAGGTCTTTTAATAGAAAGTCAGTTAGAATCTGCCTGTTGTATTTTATTTAGTAAATGTGAATGCTTCACTATTTTTCTTAACTTGATAGACTTGGTGGTAGTATTGCTGCATGACACTGAGCAGCTTTCTAATGGCATTGTTTCTAAATTAAAACTCAACCATTAATCAACTGTTGCCATTTGGCTCATAGGATTAGAATTTGAGTAATATAAAAATACATGAATTCTTTGAAAATGGTATTGATGATAAAGTGAGGCATGAGTCTCTCTTGATGATATTAATATATTATGATAGAATCACTTATCCTTCCTTGCCCTAGAATTGAATTTACAGTAGATAAGGTAAAAGGATTATCTACTCTGAACAGAGAGTGAAAATACTAATATGAAAATGTGGAATCAAAATATTCTCATTGTTTAAACTACTCAATAAAATTTCTCTAAGAAAATAATTTGAATTATTATTTAGAGTTTGATTCATATCCCTTGTCCCAAACAGTTTAGAGAGGAATGATGTAGGAAAGAGCTTGAGCAATACAGAAAATTTTCCAAACAAGAATCAATGTTTGACTCCTTTTCTTCCATTTAACAATTATAGATCATCTTATACGATTTCCCAGAGGCTAGAGACAGAATAGTAACAAATATACTTCTTGTTTAAATGAAGCCTATGTTCAGGTGAAAGAAAGAGGTGATAAACAAGCGAATGTTTTCTTCATAAACTTTCTGGACATAAAGCTTGCAAAAACAAGCTGGAAGGAAGGTGTGCACAGGTACTTTATACTTTTAAAGATCATGAAGAAGATCTCTGACAATATGGCATATGAAAAGAAACTACGGGAAATGACTGAATGAACCTTGCAGATCATCAAAACACAAAATGATGAACACTGTAAGTGTAGCTATATATCAAGTAAAAATTAGCTGCTGCTACATTGATAGCAATATACAGTAGCATAGCTTATTGAGTCATTAATCCTTGAAAGCCTTATTCAACACAACACAGAGTTAGTGATCTTTATTTTCAGTTATTATTCACTTCTTCACTGAACCCACTTCGTCTCTTGCCTTGGCTTATACAAATTCCATAGAACATTCCATAGTTCGTGTGAACTATGTGTTGTAAAAAATATTTTAGACTAGATAATGTATAAATCATAGGAATTCATTTCTCACAATTCTGGAGGCACCAAGATATAGTGAAGGACAGACTTCCTCCTCCAAAATTGCATCATGAAGATTGCTTTTTCTGGAAGAGAGGAAGGCAATGTCCTCACATGGTGGGAGGGATAAAAAGAACAGAATTCATTCTCTCAAATACTTTTATGAGGTACTAATCACATCTGTGAAGACCCTGCCTCCTGACTTAATCATATCTTAAAAGCCACACTTCTTGGTACTATCACACTGGCAATAAGGTTCAACATATGAATTTTGAGGGACACATTCATGTTCACGGCAACTAGTGTAACATCCACTAACTTAGAAAACTACAATCTCATGTTATACTTGTGTAACCATTGTAGGTTTAAGAGACAAGAAATTCATTCACTTTCTCTGAAGGTTAAGTTAACTCTTTCCCATATTATAATGCACTAGTTTCTTCAATATATATTTTAATTTATGTCAGTTGGTAAAGTTATCCTTACATTTCAGTGATGGCACATTTATATTACCCCCCTTCAGAGAATAAGTGCATATTAGTTCACATTGTTGCTGCAAGAAATTGTTACAAACTTGCCTTAAAACAGCATCCACTCATAATCTCACATTTGCTGTGGGTCAGATGTCCAGGCAAAGTGTGACTTTGCTGGTTCTCTGCTTAGAGACTCAAAAAGCTCAAACCAAATAAAACCAAATTGTTAGGAGTGCTGTGTTCTCCAGAGGATCTGGGCTGAGCATGCTTCCAAGTTTATCCAAATTGTTGGTCAAATTCAGTTCTATGCAGCTTGGAGAGATCCACATTCAGCTGCTCTCAGCTTATGTTAGGCTTTGCTATTAGAGGTTGCCATATTCCCTCATGTTTTATATACACCCCAAACCCAGCAATAGGATGTCTAGTCCATATACCCTCTGAACCCTCTCACTTCCTTATTTCTCTTTTACCCCCATTTCTGCTACATTTATGTGACCCCAGCTAGAAAGGCCTCAGGCATTTAGATTGGGCCAAACAGGATAGTTGGGAATAATCTCCCTATTTTCAAATAAACAGCTTTGAGTCTATTTGCTAAGTCCCTTCACAGAAGCTCCTACATAAGTGTTTAATTTAATAATCAAGGGCCAGGAACTTTGGTGGAATTTCTTTAGAATTCTGCCTACCATAACGTGTTAACACAATCTGTCAGCATGCATTATCTTATGTGGAAAAACCACTTAATTTTAGTAATTTTATAAATTAGAACTACTATTATCTTCATGGTGAAGACAGAGAAAATGAATGTGATTTAAGTAATTTACCCAAACTTCTTTACCCACTGAGACACGGAACAGAAATTAAACATAAATGTATATAACTCCAGGGCATGAGCTCTTTCTCAAATAATGACATAAATTACATGTCAGATGATGCTACCTCTGGATGAGCAAGAGCCAAGAGGATAGTCCTAAATTAAGCTTGATTAAGCAACTATTTTTTGAGTTAAGATAATGGAGGTACATAAAGCACTACCTTTTAGAACAGTAAATATTGATCTTACCCATGAAAATGCATTGCACTTGAAATTATTGTTAGTTCTTTTAAAAGTACAAAGTTTAATATTCTCTTTTGCTGTTTAGAAAAACTTAATAAGTTCTCCATTTGAAAGAGAAATAATGCAAATCAAGTTACATTCAGATATAAGTAAAATAGATTTTAAAATTACTCATCAACAGAAAAAAATAACAAGTATGTTATTTTAAAAAATCATATTATGATTTTTTAGAGTGCATAGGTTACTTAATAATCATTTCACTATTCAAAGACAAACACTTTAAAGATGCTAAAATAAAATAGTAACAAGATTTTTAATGTTAATTCAAGATCATAAAGGTAAGTGAATCCAGTAGCTCTACAGACAAGTTCATATTTATGATAGTGTCAAGTATGAACCTTAGCTTCTACATAGCATTTATTGTTTATTCCAAAAATCTTTTTTTTTTTAATTTTTTTTTTATTATTTTATTTTTTTCCCAAAAGTTGCATTTTAATACATGTTGGCAAACATAACAGAAAAAAACAAATTATCAGAAGCTGTACACACTATTCACTGATCCAAAAATCTTGATTACATATAAGTAGGTTAAACACAGAATGAGAAATCTCATTAATAAGGATATCCAAAGCACAAATGAAAAAGGGAGAGTTTGATAATAAGCATTTAACATAAGTATATAGTCAAACTAGAGGATGTGCAAATATGTATGTGCACATGTAGCCAAACTAGAAAATTCAAGATCAAAAAATTCTTAAAGCATTAATGACAGTAACTATATTAAATATCAGAGATATTGTTCTTGGCTTATTATATAGTTTTTTTTAAATTTTTTTTTAGTTGTAGATGGACTCAATACCCCCATTCATTTATTTTTTATGTGGTGCTGAAGATCAAACCCAGGGCCTCACACATGCAATGCAAGTGCTCTACCACTGAGCTACAATCCCAGCCCTATTATACAGTTTTTAATTGAACATCTAAGATTCCAATATTTTCTATGGAAAATAAAATAAAAACTCAATGTGTTGTTTAAACTTTAAAATTTAAAGCTAAATATATGTGTGTGTTGGTTCATCTATATTTTTGTCCATATTTTTGATTGTATTATTACCTCATAACATAAAAAAAAATGACACAAGTTTGCTAATTTTTCTTAAGATTCATAAACTTGGTTAATTAGACTAGATTAATAAGCACAATTAATTTATCAGCATGTGATTATCTTCATGTGATTATGCTATCCCTACTCCAAAACTATAGGGGTGTTCAAATTCAAGAAAAAAAGTCTGTAATTACAACAAATAATTTTTAAAAATAAATTATTTTAATAGAGATGTACTATAGTAAGGACTTGCCTCTTAATTGTTAACCAATTAAATTTTTAATTCCTGTTAATTTACAAGAAAGATATTCATCATGTTTAATGGTATATTGGGTAGAGTTAACAGGATAACATTTGAAGGTTTATCTAGCACAATGTAGAAACTTAAAGAGCTTGGCTTTTAATACTTGTTAGAACTTTCAGAACTTCACATTGTTATAATAAAAAAATGATAATCTCACCACAGGAAAATGGGCTGGGGCAAGTTAAACCTAATGAAGAGTAGGGGTAAGCTCCTCTTTATTCTGACCATGATTTTTAATTTATTTCTAGGCTACTTATTTAGTTCTCTGGGTAGTGAGATTTCTTTCCACTTGGCTAAAGCCACTGTAAAGACACTAATTCTGAGACTGCTTGGCAAGCACAGGGTTGCCCAGAGGCGCACACTGCAGTGTTTTCATAGCGTGGCATGGAAATGGGGGTTTGCGTGTATCAAATCCTTGACAAATGTTCTAGCAGTTAAGTAAAACTTTGTTTATATTGCGTGCCTCTCAACAGAAATTAAGAACTGTGGAAACATTTCACGCACGTGGTTGGCAATCTTCTCTGGTTTTCTCTTAGTGAATATGACAAGCTCACCTGCTGTGGGAGTCTGAAAATAAAGGACAATCTCACCACATTAATAAAACATGAGCCACAACTGAATCTGAGGCCAACCAAACCACCAGAGACCTAGTGTGACGCTTAATTTTGTCGATGATGGAAGTACTTTAGCCCGAGGTAACTTTCACGGAGGCCATATTCGCGTGCAAACCTTCACTTAAAGCACTACCGCCAGGCAGAGTTAATGTTCATGGGAGTGTAAACTTACAGTAAAAGGCAGGAACCACATAAGATGCTACATCACTCAAACCAGTCAACTTTGGTAGTGGCCTAATGTTTTATTGAAGATCATTCCTCCTCATAGGAGATCTGAAAATCCACTTAGTGCCCTTGGAAAATTGTCTGTTTGGGCTGCATGGACTAGTTCCCAATCACAGAAAGATAAAAACATCAAAATAAGCTAATAGGGTTTTGCAATGAAATACAGTCCCTGGAGAGCAAGAAGTAAAAGGGGGAGTTTTCCCCTGGATCTATTAAATTCAAGGGTTTGCTGAAGTTAAGGGAACGTGCTACAGCAAAGGGAAGAAGGAAGAGAGCAGAATGTACAAGAGAAACAAAAAATAAAAAGGAATAAAAAAAAAGAAAAGAAAAAATGTTTTCTAGGAAATGGTAAAAAGCAAGACCCAGCAAACTCAGTAAAACCGTCTTTAAATTTTTTATCAGTCATACAGTACTTGAAAATGATGCTGAGGCACTGAAACGGAATTGTATTGACTCACATGAAATCTATTCTTCTTAAAGTCATTTTAAAGGACAACAATTCAAAAGGGAATGCTGCCAGATAAAAGATATTTTATGAAAGATTTTTTTCTGCTGTCAATTTCATATTAAACATGTTTCAACATTAGTTTCATTTATTTCCTTATTTGTTTAATGAGACAAAAAGTCTAATTTAATTCACGGTAATAATTTGTATTCTCGATCAGAGAGTATTTAAAAGTGAGATTGTGAAAAGAAAACAAAACTATTGAGTACTGACCAATCCTGGGATTTGCTCTTGATCTGACTTTAACTCATTTTTTAGATTTTAATGAAACACTTGAGAAAGAAGACCAGGAAAGAAATAGTGAAACTTTTGAAAGAGTTAATATTTCTCTGTTACACTGTGCTTCAGTTTGTCCTGAGTAGACTAGCACCAAGGTTTAGGAGGTAAGTGTTTTATCACCTTTTGTACCATTGTAAAATTTCATATCTAATAACTCATAGAAATTCTTTCTGGAGGCAACCGCACCAACTAACTCATAAATCTGTTACCCAGGTGGCAATGTTTTTGGTAAAAGTATTAGAGCACAAGTTTAGAATCATATATTCTCACATTTGCAAGATCATACATGTCATTCTCTGCTCTTTCTTAGTTTCTGTAGCAAGAAGAATTTTTAAGGAAAGAATAAAATGAATTACATAAATGCATGTCACCCTGAAAGCTCTCGTTTTATATTGTATTACTTGGGAACTTTTAGCCAAATCGATTTTTAGAAATGATTATCACTGAGGTAAATTTTTCTTCTATTCTTTCATACCCAACCAAAACATTACCTCAGGGAGAAGTTGCAAATTGCTTCCTCCTTTGGCTGAATTCAGCCAGCTTATGTATTTTGTGTGGCCCAGAAACATTTTTTTTCAGTTTTAATAAGCTGATCTGACTTTTAAAAATGGCGATGTTTTATATTCAAAGCCAGTATTCTACCTTCTCTTGAAAGTCAGAAGATCTGCCAATACCAAGCCCATAATATCCCTGGGCTCCTGTTAGAAGGAGTCTTACCAAGGTCAGGTATTGTGGCTAGACTGCTCCATCCCACCCCTATCTCCATCCTCCTTGTGGTCTCACTAGCACTGAGATAAATCTTTGCAATGTGTTCTCTCATTAGCTCTGTTTTCAAATCTTTTAAACTTATATTTCTCTGTACATTTGCTGCTATCAAATGTTGGAATATGTGTATAAAATAAGAAAGCTGTATAGTTCAAAGAAATAGAAGAGCACATTTCTTTGCATTCATTAAGAATGTGCCTGTATTTCATATATAATATATTACTATAACTTCCACCTTGACTGTTTCATTCATTTATCCTGTCTTCTCCCTTTGGGCATTTACATTTTAACCCTTGTTTTTGTTTTTCCTTGTTGGAGTATTAACCCATCTCCTAATAACTTCTATGTATTTCTCATGAAACTTAATTTTCCCTACTTTACAGTTAAAAATGTGTGGACATTTTCTCTCTTAAGAGACTCAAGGATCTCTGAGGATAAGTTTCATGCATACTACAGTTCTTTAGACTCCAAATACTTACCAAAGTGCTGTTAAATAATGTCCAGCAGTTTTTTGGTTTTGTTTTTTCCAGAATTAAAGAATAAGTGAAATTGAAACTAAGTAACAAGCACTGCTTTCATTTAAATCAAAACGTACATTAAAAAGTTATTATCCAAAAAATTCTAAAATGTGGAAGACTCTGATTCGTTTAGTACTATATTTAATAACTACATCTCTTCTTTCTTTAAATATAATAAATAAAAATTTTATATATGAATCTTTTTAACTGTGATATTTTCCACTATGCCTTTTGATCAAGACTTTTTAATTTACCAAATATAAGTGAAAATGTACAAATAGAATTAGATATAGTGTGGCATTCTTTAACCTCTTCTACCCTGAATGAGATAAACATTTATGACTATTGCATTTTATTTTTATAAGTAACTTTACCTTAGCCTATATTTGAGTAAGAAGCTTATTTTTTAAATGACCAAAAGATCTTTGTTAGTTATTTAATATTTAATGCGTTATATGTAAGAATAATGTTCTAGTAATGAACTTTATTACTTAACATTTTAAATAGCTAGAATTTCCCAAAGTTCAAAAAGAAACTCTAATATAAAAAATAAAAAAATAAAAAGCAACGGCTATTACCATAGCCCAGTTTAGATAATTCCCTTGTGCATATTCTTCATGCTGTCATATGTAATGTGTCAATGTCCTAAAAGTTTTCTTTACTGGGCCCACTTACATGTGCTTGCAAAGTTTACTAAAGATAACAGTAAAAAGTTTGCTAAAGTTTGCTAAAGACAACAGTAATTAGACATGAAACTATGTAATAATAATGTGAATGATAAAATCACTCATAATTTCTCTTTGCTATGTTTTGTGAGATTTTGACATGAATAGATCTAATGTTCAGAACAATGCTGGTTGTACTTATGAGTAAACTGAAGTACCTGGAAATAAGAACTTGTTCAGGGTCACCCTGTTAATTAATGGCAGATCTTGTTTTCCATCCAAGGTTTTTGGGTGGAAAGATCTTGTTTTTCACCCAGCTTGACTGGGTGAAATAGCACTCTCTCTGTTTAGTGCATGTGAAATAATTTGGAGTTTTGATAGTTAAATTTGCATGATTTTCAAGACAGTATTTAGACACAGTATTTCATGAAGAAAATAGCTATCATGTTAAGTTCAATAAATGTGGCTATGAATGTTAAATTTAATGTGCAAAATGAGATTTAGTGATTCTTCATGCCTCTTTCAATATATAACAAAGTGAATAGTATTTCAAGTACAAATTTAAAACAGTAACAAAAATATACATGGAAGCACAATGATTTATGAAAAATCAGGAATATTTTATAAGGTCCATTGTGCATGCTGTCCACTCTGTGTGTAACTGCTCCTTCTATCTTTTGTAATGTTGACCCTTTTAAAGTCATATTTTAGGGCCCCAACTTAAATATTGCCTATTTTGATGTACCTTCCCTTATTAATCTTTGCAACATCATTCCATTAATTTGTTTGAAAGGATTTATCTAATTTCATTCTTGCTTAATTGTTTTGTATTCCTTCTTGTGTTAGATAATGGACAAACTTCCAAAGATGGAAACTATATCCATTGCATTCACTGAGGGATATCCATCACCCTACACAGGTACGGATACTAAGAAATGTACTACATATGGAATTTTCAATGTACTGTAATTAGTTTGGTACTAATATATAGAGGTTTGGTATTTGACCATGGGTGAGATCAATAAGCAATGATTTGGAGAAACAACCAAAATATAGTTCATAAAGAAGAGTCTTTTATGCTCTGTGTAGCTTTATCAATAATATACCTTAGTACTTTCCAAACAATTTTTCTTACACATTCTGACCAATAAAGTTGTTCAAGTACTTCCCAGTAAAAAGCAATCATTTAAAATATAATTCTACTTCCACTGCTACCGCCCTGGTTCAAGCCACTATTGTCTCTCACTTAGAGTCCTGCAGTATTGTCCTAATAGGTCTTCCTACTTCTATCCTTGCTCCCCTACATTCATATTTCAGTGCTAATACCATATGGAGACAAATTGGATGACTCCTTATCTACCTCAGTGAAGGCTGAAGCCCTTAAAATGTTCTACATAGTCCCAAGGATCTGACTCCAATAACTTGTCAGTTCATATTCTGCTTCACTCAGCTTCTCTCTCTCTACTCCAACCACTTTCTCCTAATTGTTCCTTGAAACTGTGAAATATCACAACTTAGTAATATTGCATAGTTTGTTGCCTCTGTCTGGACTGTGATTGTTTCTAGTATCCACATGAGGTGCTCCCTCAGCACCTCCAGATCAGTGCTTAAATGTCAGATCAATGAGGACTAGCCAGACCATGCTATTTTACCTGCAGCTCAGCCCCTCAGCCCAAACATTTCTATGCTTGACTTTTTTTTCCATAGAATTTACACATTATAGTGCCTTTCATTAGGTCCCATTCTTGTTAAGCAAATATCCATTCCCATCCCCTCCCACTTTAAGATAGTGTATATATCCCTGGCTATGTCACTTGATTTGGGCAGTGAAATATGAATGGATTAAAGAGACTTTAAACAGGCCTGTGAGGTTTAGTTTGCCCTAGGGTTTCTCAGCATGCACATTTGTATTTTCAAGGATATTTAAAATCCCAATAGGAATTTAAATTATCATTTATTCTTATCTGAAGATGTTAAAAGTGATTCTAAAATGTATTTGAAAACTAACACATAAGCATAGCTAGAAAATCTGAAATATCTGAATATAGAGTTACTTATTTTATTAAGTAGTAAATCATATCATAAAGATACTATAAAATTTGAAATGCTAGCATGAGCACATGAATGGGTAAAATCTTATAAAAGAAAAAAAGACATAATACCCAGTCTCTCTGATTGTGCTTTGTATTTATTTATTTATTTATTTTTATTTTTTTATTTTTTTTATTTTTATTTTTTCTCAAAAATTGCATTTTAATACATGTTATCAAACATAACAAAAAAAACAAATTTTCAGAAGCTGTACACACTGTTCACATTTGTTGAGGCAAATAGAAAAAAATTGTTACAATCATAATTTTTCTAACTTTTGTGCTTTGTATTTATTATTGGCAGCAAAGAGAGTAAGGAAAAACACGAGTAAGTTCCTGACAGGTGCTAAAAGCTCCACCCCACCTAAAATAACCAAAATCAGAATGAAATCCAATGCTGCCTGGCCCAGCTTGCTTTTAATTTGATTCATTATGTTTTAGTTTATTGACACTATTTGAAGAATATCATTGAGAAAAACAGACTAGCACCCTATTTTTTAAATTTTCTATTTCTGTACATCATTTTTTGTTTGCTTACCACAAAAGACCTTTCACCTAAATCCTTTTCACAAAATTAAGATAATATAAACTTGTGTTCTCTGAAGTGTATATGCATTGCTATACATTTAAAAGTCAATATCAGGACTGGAAATCCAGGACACTGGTAGAGCACTTGCCTGGCATGCTCAAGGTCCTAGGTTTAGTCCTCAGAACTGCAAAGAATTTTAAAAAAATAAAATACATAAACATTAATATCAATCACTAGCAGCCCATGTCAAATCAATGACATGTTCTGCTTGTACAGGTGGTTCTCTGAGAGTTCTGTTCATCCTTGTCCTTCACCTTCATAATCACAAAATCCTTTCACAGGCAATGGCTTCTTACAATTTAGTGTCTCATATAAATTATTCACTGTACTAGACTTTCTATTGCTATCATAACAAATTACACAAATTTAGCAAATTAAACAATCCAAATTTGTCATCTTAGAGTTAGTAGGTCAGAGGTCCCAAATACATGTTTAAGTGACTACAAGTCTGTGCTTTTACTGGGTATTCTGTAGAAAATCATTTTGGTTTTGTTTTTTGTTTTTGTTTTTCTTTCCTTGTCCAACTTTTAGAGACTGTCCACATTTCTTAACTAGTGTTTTCCTTTCTTTCTCTCCAAAACCAGCAATGTTGCCTTTCTTGAAACCTTCTTCTACTGTTATATCTGTTGCTACTCTCTGCTAGGAAAGGCTCCTGTTTTTAAGGACTTCTGTGATTAGATTAGACCCAAGTAGAGAATCCAAGATAATTTCTTCATCTCCACATTGTATCTCCATTCATGCTTACAAAGACCCTTTTAATCTTTTGCCACGTGAGTTAACAATGCATTTCCAGAGATTTGCACCTGGATATCTTTAGGGATTTATTATTCTGCCACCTACATTCACCATGACAACTCCTAAATACAGAAATTTATCACATGAAATCTCAAGTGGTGTAGAGATACAGAATTCCACATAAATATGAAATATTTTAATCAAATTCAATTTATTTACTTTTCAATAATCTCATAAGTGTATATATTTCAGTATGTTATTTTTGGATCAATACACACTCACTATGGCTTAATGAAATATTAACATTTTACAAGAAAGTTCAAGGTTATTCAACTGATATTATAAACATAAATTCTTTGAAGATAAATACATTTATAGCCACACTTTAGATCATTTGAATGAATAAAGATGTAAATTTCAATAAAATGATCAAAGAGAAGGCTGCTTGCATCTACCTCTCTGCTTTGGAAGCTCGGGAATGCCCTTATCTCCATTTCCAGGGATAATCAGTCCCTGAAGGATGTTCTTATGCTAACTAAAGAGTGAAGACTGAAGGAAAAAGAAAACAGTTGCAATTTCTTTAATTGCAGTGAAAATAAAGTGAAATTCAGATCTTATGTCAGAACAAACAGTAGCTCTTCAATATTATAGTTATGCTAGTGGAAATCATACTACTAATCAAAAACAATTTTATTGAAATAATTTCTTAAGATATAATGTTCTAGTAACACAATACTCATGGACTACAGAAGGCCTTCTTTGTTTTAATGGAAGATTTCTACCTAAGATTCCCAATATCAATATAGGTAACCTTAAAGTAGGAGAAAAAAGAAGTCTGAAAAATAATTAAAAGCTTTGCCCCAAAGTGTCACATATCCCTTCAGTTCACATTTCATTAATGGTTTCTAGATGCAAGGAGGGGTGAGAAAATGAATTCCTGACTGGGAAGTTGCTTCCAGTGATAATTCTATACCTCAGAGAAGAAGAATATACATTTTGGTTGTGAACCAGGCAATTCAACCATATAGATGAGTAAGTAAATAGGGAAACAAAGAGATTTTGTTATAGATTTTAAAGCATATGTGATATTTTAACAAAATAATTTGTGTGAATTTAAAAAATAAGCAAAAGATAAACAGTAACTAAAGCAAAACTAAGGAATAAGATGAATATATATAAATATATATATATATATTTTTTTTTTCAGTCTGGGTATCAAATCCAGGGCCTTGTACCTGTTTAGGCTAGTGTTCTAACACTGAACTATACCCCCAGCCCAAGACACATATTTATTATCTTCAACAAATATCACATTAAAAAGAACTCTATCAATTTAATCTAAGAAAACACTAAGAAGTTGGAGTTATTTTTAATAATGATTTAACTTAAAACTGTTTTGATTGACTCAACTAGAAAATTATATTATTAGATCTACCATTTATTCTACTTTCTTTCCTCAGCCTTCAAGATTTGTGCTGATATTATTAATTTAGTTTATTGCAGTATATAGCTCATGGATTATAAACACAATGTCTACAGTTATTTAGTTTTGACTTCACACTTAAGTGTATTTGGTGGTTTCCTTCATTCTTTAACAGGATTCTCCATTTCTGAGTTCTTTAATAAAGTTCTGGGTGTCTGGATTTATGTCCTTAGGAGCTTGCTTTAAGAAAGACACTGAAACAGTTTTGTTTGAGTTCTTGTATATTTGACTTAGCTTTCTATAAAAAGACAATGAGTCAACATAAATTCTTTCAGTTGCTGTGGGAGGTTATATCAATATTTCCAATTGTTTCTGCCCCTGCCTCTAAAGAAGCATATTTTAAAGCCACATTGACATTGTTTGATCTTATGAATTGACAATGTAATTGACTAGATATATCTGACCACAAATATGAGTACAAATATTAAGACATCTTTTGTTTATATTATGGTTCTTTTACAAATATCATGATTCTAGTGCAATGCTTCATCTTATGACACTGCTACTATATACAATAATTTGTAATAGATCTAAGAAAGATCTCAACTTCGAGGTCCATATTTAAAGATATTCCTAAAAGACGACACCAGTGCTGTGCAGAATTTACACTTTATGTGCATTTAGCTTCTTTTTTACCTGTTAAATTCTAACTCATTATTCAATAGAAAGTCTGAGGAAGGACAAATAGGTCACTGGGAAAGGTATATTAGGAATTAGAAACCTAAGTTCTACTTGAGTGCTTTCACTGTGTGTCTCAGATGACAAATTGTTTCTGAGTCACAGTTTGAAGACTCATTCATTTGAAATACTCATTCATCTGAAATATTTGGATGGAACACTAAATGCTCTCTCATGTTCTTTCACATTCCAACTACACATCATTAGAAAATTTCATTAAATTTTTTAAAATTACTGTTTTTGTTTGCTTTAAAACAAAAAGTGTAATTATTCTAACTTTGAATAAAAGTAGACATAAATATATTTTTTTCCCTCCACTATTAGAAAATTGCAAGACAACAAAGCTAAGGGTCAATTTGAGATATGTCATTTTGGATTAAAAATTTTCAAAGAAACAAGGACATATTTATCTGCCTTGCTAATTCCTATATGGAATCATCCTGACAACATCTGTTCTGCAGATGGGAGAGGACTGGGTGGCTTGGCTTCTGCATCTGGTTCCAGCAATCTGCATCTCATTAGATAATAGATATAAATAAAGATTGTGGTCCATGATTGGCCTCAAGGAGAGAATAATAGCATGGGCATGGGCATGGTGCTCTCAGTTGGCAAGAGAAAACTTAATCAGACAGTAAGAGAGTTAAAAGGAGGGATGGTGAATGAAAGCTAAGGATAAGAAACAAAAAATTTGTCAAAATCAATATTGCAAGTTCCTCTTAAATCATCTTAGATGTTTAAAATGTCAAGTGTAAACACCTGTAGATGTAAGAATCAGGTCTGCTTTAAAAGAGAATTTTCACAGCATGTTAGAGCCAACATAGACAAAGAGATGCGTGTAAAGGTTTGTTTTCAATCTTGCTTACCCTGTTTACTCTATTTCTTTGTTTTTTAATCACATACTGTTGTTATTAGTCATATTGAAGAGTTTAATACCTCTGTCATAACATAACCTACATAAAAATCCCTTGAAGTTTGCAAAGATGATTTTTAATATCTGAAAATAAAATAGAGGGTCAAGATGTCATTTTAATTTTTATATTAAACACATACACAATAGATTCAATAAGAAATTGCAAATGACTAAACCACACATCTACTTCTGTTATTTCAAATTATGTTTAATTAGTCTAATACTAATAAGAAAATTAATTAGTCTAATGTATAGTAAGAAAATTAGGAAATATTTTTTATTTTGAAATACCCACAAAATGTTAGCATGTTTTTTCAGACTTAATGGTATGCTGCTTTCTATATTTGTTGAAATCACAATGATCTCCTTTTTTTTGAGAGAGAGAGATTTTAGTCTGTCTTCAAAGGCATTTCTTTAATCTTTCCTTTGTATTAGTGATAATTGCATTAATGTTACTGTCCTCAACCAGTGCATCTATTTTTCATTCAGCCTTTACAGAATAGAATTTCTAAATATTATAAGGAGCTACTTGCCTTCTGTAGGCTCTCAAACTCTGTGGGATTTATTTTTTAAGTTTATGTGTCCAAATTTAAGCAGTGGATACCACTAACATATATGATGCTACTATCAGCAGAGCTTTTAATACAAGTATAAGCAGACCTCTAATTTTTGCAAAGCAGTGTACTTATATGAGATAATAAAAAACAAACCTTCTTAAATAAATGCATTTTGTTAATTGGTTTGTGCACTTTTTTGGAATAAGATCTGGAAATGTGGGAAGCACTGTGAAAATTTAGTGTTTATACCTAAGAGAAACTAGAATTAAGCAGGACATAGAAATGTTTTTATAAAATCATGTTTAAGCTTACTTTGGGGAATATGAGTACATTTTTGTTAAGCTCAGAAGAAGAGGTAAATATTTTGTATGATGGTGTGCTTTAACATGGTTGCTTATGAGGAGGAAGTCTATTCTGAAACACATAAAGACAACCTGAATACTGGAAAACTTCTAAAAAAAAAAAAGATCATTATTGTGGTTAAGATTCGCATCCTAAGCAATAAAATTGGATTTGAAACTTTCGTAGGTGAAATAAATTATATTTTGTTTTATTTTATTTTTTGTTTTATTTTTTAGTTTCTCTTTATTGTTCTTTTCTTCATGGGCAGGTAATATTTCTGTAATCACAGTTGATTTTCATTATCCCCAACTAGAGAGAAAAAAAGTCCTATCTCAGTTTCTATAGTATCTTAACGTTTCCACACATTTTCCTGAACATTAGTAAAATCTGTTTAGAAACTACATAATAAAGTAAAAGGAATATGACAAAGTAATAAAAGTTACAACCTTATTTAAAAAACAAAACAGAATGATTTTCTACTTCCTGAAATCCAAAACCAGTTTATAGTTTTATTTATTCTAGAATCCTGAATTTGATCACTTAGTTACAATGCAATGTTCTTATAACAGGTACATTAACCAAAAGAAAAAGGGGAGTCTGAGTAGTGTTTATTTAAAACTTTAGAAGGGTAATTAAAATGAATGAGTCCACATAAATCATTCTAACCCTGAAGTTGCTGGGACCCTTCTCTTGACATATTAACGAAGTGGCAGGAAAAATAGCCTGCTTCCTAAGTGACTTTTCCATCTCCCTTTAGGTTTTCTACTTACATTCTCTCAGTTAACTTGTCAAATCAAATAGATTAGAATTAAATTTTAAATGGGACTTTAAAATTTTTCCTCCTAAAGAAGGATAATAGTTATTTAAAAGGCAGTCACTGCTTTTGGATATTCTGTGATAAAATTACTGTATATTCTCTAAGTAAATTTTTTAGACTAGGAATAATGTTACCTTCATGCCCTAATTAAAGTTTTCTAAATTTTTCAAGAAGTTTCTTCAAATTAATGGTCCTCAATTTAGTTTGCATACTGAGAAGTTGAGCTGGTAGCTCAGAAAGTATTTATAATTAATATTTTAGTAATTTCTTCTGGAAGTATAGATCTAATGATGAACTAAGAAAAATATTGATTTATTATCTGATCTACCATATTTGAAAACACAACCATTTTACATTTAGTATTTTTATTGACCTTTACATAAAAATGATTATAACGAACTCAGAAACAAACTAAGAATTCAAATAATTAAACATTTCTTCTGATAGTTGAACAATACATTTCTGTATCTGCAAAACCTATTAATTGGTTTGAAATGTTAAAATAACTATAATATATTTGAAATATTTCATGCTTCTTTTTCACTTTTAATTTTCTGAAATAATTTTCTACACAAAGATTGACAAATAATGGACATGAGTGTCATTCCTCACTTTGTGGAGTCAATTTAAAAGGCAGATATTCCTTTACCTCAGGGAAAGTAAAGCAAATCAGATCCATTTTAGAGCTAAGTTGCACATCTGTAAATCAGCATCTCCATTTTCAAGATAGTGACACAATCACCCAGAGGATTTACTGATTTTTATTAAAATCATGAAATTTTATTACACGTTAAGTTGTTTACCTCTTACCAAAAATATATACATTTAGCTGATTACCTTTAATATGCATTTGGAAAAAGAAACAGAATCTATGTCTCTTATATCATATTACCTTGTCTCATGCCTTCTCTAAGTTAGGCAAACTATAGTAATATTAAAACATTTCTCACAAATCTTCTAATGTATAAACAACATTGTCACCTGTGAATTATGTATGTGTGTAACACCTAAGATCTGGGAATAAAAAATCTTATTGATAACAGAAGAGACCAAAAAAATGACTAAGTGGCAAAGCCAATAATCTTCAAAATTATTATTCTTATCTTTTCTACTGCAAAGAATGCCTTGACAAATATAAAGGAACATGTCTATCAAATGAATATTATTTCCTATAAAAATATTTGAATCTCTGGTTAATACCTGCCTTCTTCCTCTCCACATCCCAATAGTATCTAATAAATTAAGATAGTTTGGATAGAACCTCAGAATACTGTACAGAAGGATGTAACCAGACGTGATCTTTTTACCCACACAAAATAGTTTATTAAGGTATCTATAATTTAACACATACTCAGTACTTATCATTAGACATTTTTCTAACAATGTTCCTTGCACTAACTTATTATATCTTGCTAACAACCTTATGAGTCAAACTATTACTGTCCCTATATTACAAAGAAAAAGAAACTGAGATAATTTTTGAAGCTTTTTAATGTACAACAACTACATTGTACATAGCTAAAACATTGAATATTTGTTGAAGAATAAAGTGAAAAATATAATCTGACCATAGTTACATAGATTTAGTCATTTTTAAAATGCTCTATCATACTAATAAGCATGATATAAATTCTTATTAATTACTGTGCTCTGAAGAACAATACATATTTTCCTTCTTCACAATAGGATGAAAAAAAGTGAGAGATCAGAAGACAAAAGGGGAAAAGTCTGTATTCAGTACACTCACAATTGCTGATGGTTTAGGGCATTCTAACTTATAAAGAAGCTATATGGAAATACATATATAGAAAGAGATATAGATTTAGATATTTCAATAGATGTCTCTATCCATCCATTGATAGATATTGAGAAAGATATTTAGATATGCTTACAAAGATAGATTTTTCTATCTTGATGGTACCCAACTTACAATACTTTGACTTATGATTTTTCGCCTTGCAGTGCAGTGAAAGTGATACGCATCTAGTAGAAACTGTGCTTTGAATTTTGATATTTTCCTGGACTAGAGCTACATAAGATGATACACTTGTGATGCTGGGCAGCAACAGAAAGTCACAGCTCCCAGTCAGCCATGCAAACAAAGGTAAACAGCCAGTTCTCTACAATATACTGTGTTGCTAATGTATAATGTTCTGCAGGTTAGGTGTATTAAATGCATTTTTTACCTAAGATATTTTCAGTCTATGATGGGTTTATGGGGGGGAGTGACCCTATTATAAGTCAAGGCGTGTCTGTACAGATTTAGAAACACCAAAGAGTTCATCTCTATCACTGCCTTAGTAGTAACATGCAATGCTCTTTTCTCTCGATCTGACTCATCTTGCATTATTGGATAAAAGATTGATTTGGCTCGAGTTAGACAAACCCAGGTGGTTTCCTGATGCTTATTGTGTGCACATATTGCCTAGCACCTGCTAACTATAACTTCTTCCTCTTCTTTTCTGTAATAGCCCTTAAACCACAAAATTAATAGTATACTCAGAAGTGGACAAATGGAAACTAAGCACTAATTATTCCAAATTATTATTTCTCTGAGATTGGCTGGAAGGCATTTCACCATTTCGGGACACAGAACTGGTACATTTGTCGAGTCACACATGGTCAAGCAGAGTCATCATTTTTCTCTCTAATCCCAGATAGAGTTGCAACTTCCTTATAAAATATGCATGCTTTGGATTGAAGAGATTCTAAACAGCAAATATAAACATCTCTTTGTGTGATTTACTTTTTCTTTTTATGATTCCTTTGAAGTGATCTAGTAAGATAGATTCATTAATATAGTATGGATCTACAGAATGAAACCTGACTATACTTCAAAATAAAGAGAAAATTACTATGGAAAATGTAAGTTTAGTATGCATTTGTGTATATAATTTACTGAATCCACACAAATTAGGACACAAGAGATTCTGTGCAAAGAATAAAGACACGTTTGGAAGCCCTTGTGATGTTTGAGCAAGGCCCTGAAAGAAATCAGCAGACTTAAAATTAAATTTATATAATGTTTTTACTTACACATTAAAAATAAAATCATAAGGTGCCACGTATATAATTGGCAATTAACTTGTATTCTCTATTATTAATTTTCTTAAAATATTTAATGTCTAATAATTTTGACTCTAGCTGCTAGTGATAAACAAAACAGGTAAAGTAGCAGGCTCTTTAAAGGCAACTAAGTATAATAGAAAATGAGAGTGTAAAAGTACATAAAAGGAAAATACAGTCATCATTCCTTAGTATTCTTGGGTGTTCCTAAAAACTGATTATCTGTAAAAACAAAAATTGATGGGTGGTCACTTTTCTTTAGATAACATGGCAGAGTGTTTGCATAGAACTTATGTAAACGTATAAATCATCTCTAGATTAGTTATAATACCTAACACATTGTAAATCTATATAAATAGTTGCTATCCTGCATTGACTAGAGAATAATGGCAACAAAGATCTGTACATATTTAGTATACACGTAATTTGAGTTTTCTTCCAAATAATTTGATTCATTATTGGTTGAATCTACAGATGACAAACTGACAGTTACAAAGAGCCTAGAGTTCAAAAATTATAATTTAACAAATTTAATACAGCAATATATTACTGGAAAATCACTAGGAAATTCTAGAATCCTGAGACTTTAGTTTAGTCATGATTATAATTCAGATTATTCAATTAGGACTGGAGAAAAAATACAGAAAAGAAAGAAACACTAAAAAGAAAGAAAAACAAAAACAAAAAAGAAATCACCAGTGAACTAATGTTGTTAAAGAAAAGCTAGGTAACAATCATATTGGCCTTTTAATGAGATCATTAAAAATTTCAGAAATCAGCCTGGTAAGGATGGCACATGCCTGTAATTCCAGTGGCTCTGGAGGCTGAGACAGGAGGATTGTAAGTTTAAAGACAACCTCAGCAATTTTGCAAGGCCCTCAGGTACTTAGCAAGACTCTGTCTCAAAATAAAATATAAAAAGGTCTGGGGATGTGGCTTAGTGGGTAAGTACTCCTAGGTTCAATCTCTGGTACAATAAATAAATAGATAGATAGATAGATAAATAAATAAATAAATAGACTCGTGGCCTCTTGAATTCCCTTTGTGTTGCTTCTTTGTGAGATGGATTTTTGCATCTTTGCTTCCCTTACATGCTGCTCCTGCTCATTTTAAGTGAAATTTCAAAGAAACAAATAAACAGTGCTCATACTATTTAATACTAACTTCATTAATAAATATTTGCATTCCATTCCAGCATTATCTCATGCTAATTTTCCTAAACACTGAATACCAAATTATTCAAGTAAGTTAATAACCAGTCATCCAGCATGATCCTAATTAGTTTGTGAACTTACCCACAACTGAGATGTAACACTTGGGATGGAAGCACCTGCTGAACTCTGTGATGAGGAGGTATCACTCTTTTGGCACAACTCCAACACTTAATTAACTTGTCATATTTTATTTTGTCTCTGCAAAGCATCTAAATCTTGTACAAGTTCAACATGCTAAAATAATTCCAAGACAAACTAATGTTTAATTTAAAGTTGGTCAAATATGGACACCATATGATTTTTAAACTTTTTTATAATTTTTAATTTTTCTCTTCTTGTAAGAGTATTTTGTTCTTTTTGTGGCTAATATCTTGGATAGCACAATTTATAGCAATTTTAAATCAAAGCAAAACTTGAAAGGACATGATTCTAGTTGACCTATGCATTGTGTTTATAATTATTTGTTTTACTTGAGCCCACAAACTAGAAGAAATTCATGTACTTTGACCAATGTTTTGTCAAAAACATTTAGAACTAAAATGTATGTTCAGTATGAAGACATAGTGGACTGCTCTTATGTTTGAGGTCCTGTACAAGAGTTGTATTTCACTAGAATGTTTTCACTGTTTTACACATTTTACACATATGTGTGTAATTAGTAATTATAATAAATATTAAGGGAGTTGTTCATGAGTATAAAGCTCAAGGTTAATTTTGCATTCGAGATTTTTTTTTCTCTAAGAGAAATTATGTATAACTCAGACATAACAATTTTGGTCAAGGTAAATTCACAAAGTATATGTATATGTAATTTTTTACTATTTTTTAATTCACCTACTCATCTATACATTTTTATAGCTTATTACTTAGGAAAACAATATTTCATAACTCACCCTATCTTCCTATTCAGTAGTTCTTTATATTTATTAAACTTTCTATCCATTGTTATATGGTAATAATTTCTTGCAAAGAATTAATTTACATTTGCTGTTTCAGACCTAATGGTGACAAGAAGAATAAACTGGTTGTAGATTTTTTTTTTTCTGGAAAATGAGACAGGCAATCTCAACATTCATAGGAGACTTCTGCATAACTCATGAATTTGCAAATTTTCCCACTGCAGACATACTCTTGAGTTAAATAGAGCACTTGTAGATGACATTTGTGGCAGGTGAAAAGCTCATAATGTCTTTCAAAATGCAAAAGATACCCTATTATGATCTGATTTTTAAACATATATTGTCTGTATTTCTTTCCTTAAAGCTAGGGTAATGACTACTCTGTAATTAAAAATGTACTTAAATGTATGATGTCATCTAAGTTAATGTTACATATAAAAAGGTGAGAGAAGACAAATCTGTTGCCCATATAAATTATTCAAGAATGTAACATTTTTTAAATTCCAAAAATGCCAGTGTAAACATACTGTAGATATAACATATGATAAAGTAGTAGGAATGGCACTTTTAAAAGATACAGTTCAGTAGTGAAGCAGTAAATTGCTCTATTACTACTTTGAAATGATTGGGAAATTATGGATCTGTTTCAATTTCAACTTACCATTATAATGAATAGTCAGAGGTTTCAATAGTCTTGCTTTTGGCAAAATTTTAAACAGTAAATTATGACCTTTTGTCCAGTATTATTTATAGTCCATTTTTGCTAGGACAGGGGTAAGAGCAAAATGCCAACACTATTTAGTATAATATTTTGCTTATCTGTGTTTTCAAATGTAGAGTGTTTTTACAAAGGAAAATAAATGATTCAGTAAATGAATAAACAATAAAAATTACTTGGTAATTAAAAAACTTGCATACAATATTATATAGATAGCACTGTATATAATTCAATTTACTCAACTTTTATGTTTTTATAGATTAGAATGAATAACTCTAATTTGACTCCTCAAATTAGAGTTTTAAAGTACATTTGTTAATCATAGGTTCCTCTGGCTTTCAGAGATGTATAATTGTTCAGCAGACTCAAGAGTCCTCTAACTTGGGGTCAAATGCTCAAGCATGTAATCAATGAATAAAAACATTTCTGAATGAGTAAATGCAAGAATAACTATGGATAGTCAAAGTATATGCTTATTTCAATAACTATTTTGCTATAAATAACAAAGTTTTTGTTCTAATTTAGAAGTAGTTATCTTCTTACTTGATTGTAAACATAGAGGAAGAGAAAGCTAGTATTATATAAATTTAAGAGTTATGCTCAAAAAATGCACAGTCTTTTCAGATTTCCTTACCACAAAATGATAGACTTTAAAATAGACACATGTTGATAAATAGTGGCTAAACACATTACAATCAAACCAATAATTCTGATTGAAAATTATAATAAATTTTAATGCACTTATAAAATTCCTAAGACTGAATCCATGGTTTATGTATCTTGCTATAATGTCAAAATTATAATTAGCTGTTATGTTTTAGATATTACGTGTCCCCCAAAAGCACATGTGTAAGACAATGCAAGAATATTCAGATGCAAAATGATTGGGTTTTGAGAGCCTTAACCCAATCAGTGAATTAATTCCCTAATGGAGATTAACTGAGTGGTAACAAAAGGCGGGTAGGGTGTGCCTGAGGAGGTGGGCATTGGGGATGTGCCTTTAGGTTATATATTTTGCATCTGGCCAGTGGAGTCTCGCTTTGCTTCCTAATGTGATGTTCTAGACCAATTTCCTTAGCCTCACTCTTCTGCCAGGATGTTCTGCCTAACCTCTTGCCTCAAGGAATGCATCCAGCTGACTATGAACTGAGACCACCAAAATTGTGAGCCCCAAAATGAACCTTTCCTCCTCCAATTGTTCTTTTCAGGTCTTTTGGTCACAGCAGCAAAAAAGCTAACTAAAACATTAGCCTTCTACAATTTTAGTTCTCATTAAACATTTTTCATGTAGAAAATAATGATTTATGTTGTTGAAATATATTTATCTATAATCCAACATGCTATTGAAGTATAACTATTTGAAATTTTATTTTCTTAGATTTTACCCTTCTTAAGTGTCAGATCATGAAAATTAATAATATCCATTTTTTAATACAATAGTTGTTTTAGGAATTATTTGAGGAAAAAATAACTATAATTAAGGAAAAATTACCTCTATTACACATGTTCCAATATAATAAAAATTCATTATTGACTATAAACTGAACCGGGGAATTCCTTTCAAAATTCAAGGCATTAAAATTTTAAGGATATGCTCATATCTGTATCTATCTTCATCTATATGCATGCATACATAAAGGTTGATAAAGCGTAATAAACACTTAAAATATATATTTTTATTTTATAAAGTTTCAATGGCTAAAAACAAAAGCACAGTTTTTACACAGAAAGCAGTGTCATTGCAGATGGTTATATGAAAGATCAGCAAACCTTGACTTAGTTCTAGTCAGTGGAACCTGAGTGCTTTGGTATATCACCCAGATATTTCCCTTGGAGAACAGGACACTTATGATTGCCTTTCCAGGATTATTAGCTCTCAGCACCTCACAACCTAATTACTTCAAGGGAATTACTTTCAATGGAAGGTGGAAGGTAGCTGCATTACACAAGTTTAAACACCTGCATTCTATGACTCTCAGAAGTGAAAGGAATAAAGCCCACACTCCTGCCTCCATTGGAGACCATTTTGATGGGCCATCCCAAATCCAGACTTCCCTGTGGGAAATGCTGAGGCCACTGTTGGAACTGCACTGCAGTCTCTTCCCTCTCATAACCCTGTTTCATTCTCTCTCTCCTCATACAGGTTATATCCTGCATCCCCTGTACACTTGCTGCACGCAAATGTCTTCCTAAGTCTGTTCCCAGGGAATTTAACTTAAGACAGCTTCTGTATTTGGAGATGTAGGGGCAGCCATGGGAAGAAATATCTAATGCTCAGACCTGGTTTCCCTCCTTGAAGAAAATGTGAAAATTGTGCTTTTGCCTTAGGGAGAACTGTTAAACTGGAGAAGTACCAAATTTCAAACAGTGCAGAAATTCTTATTGGTTATGTGTATCCTTTGCTAAACTTCAAGAAATATTGGCATCTTGAATTTCATATTCAAAGTCAAAATCATTTTTACCAGAAGAAGTGCTAAATATTATATAAAGGCAAATGGAAATCACACTTGTTTTAATAGAATACTCTGTAGTTCTGAAAATGCTTTCAGAGATTTTAAAAAATGTTTATCACCGTATCATTCATGTAGTTGCAAGCTCTCATAGCAGATGGCAAAGGATTAAGAAAAAATAATATAAATATTTTTAAAATTTTATATTTATTTTCTTCTTAGCAAATTTAGAAAAATATTGTTGTATGTAAATTTAATATCAAAACATTTATATATATAGCAGACACATAGCATGAGGGACTCTGACAGTGTATGTGAGTTTTCAAATGAGAAAAAACAAAGAAAACAATGTTTGATTTATGTGTTATGAGGAAGGAGCCTTCAACTTAATGAAGTCCATCCCAATTACTAACAGAGTGATGTCATGTACACAGTATTTTCAAATATCTCAAATCATTTTTTTAACCATGCTGACTACTTTTTTCAGACATTAAAATTTCTGTACTTTTATAGTGGCCAGTTATACAATCAATCTTTATAAGTAATTTGTAAACAAGGAAATAGTTTATTCCCCAAATAAATAACTATATATAACAGAAAATGTCCTCAGAAAAATTGCTAATGAGAATCCAAGTAAGCAAGGGAAGGTAGTTAGGAAAATGATCAAAGTAGTACATTTTCAATAATTCAAATACCTGTTTCATCTCTTATTTTTCATGAAGATTTAAATATATTTTATTTAGAATAAGGATCATGTTTCTGTGAATCACATTATTACATGTCTGGTGAACACAGTGGCAATTTAATTTATAATCTCTGTGGTACTATCAGAACTTTTGGTAAGTTTAAGACTGATTAAAAAAATAAAAACAAAAACCTTCCAGTATATAACACTATCCTTTCTTAAACATTTCTTTTAAAATACTAAAATAAAAATCTAGCTTGATTTTCTTATAATGAATTGCTTCTGCTCTTGTCATTGTAAGTATATTTAGTGGCTACACTATTAATACATGATTTTCAGGAGGAATATAGTACTATTTGTTCATCTTACTACATAAGAGGTATTTTGTGCTTGTTCTTCAACAAGAGTTCTTAACCTTCTGAGAGAGTACAGACTGAATAACCAGGTCACAAAAGCAATAATCTTAGAATTAAACACTAGAAATATTTTGTGAATATTGACCCAATGATCTATTGATTACAAGACTGTTTTGTATCAGTTTAAGTATTATAAGGGAATCTTAAAAAGGACCAGGTCTTATTTTTCTTCTAAGCAAATAAAACCACTCACAACGAATTTAAGGGGAGAAAATCTGCAGATGCATCATAGCTACTAAAAAATAAATT
The DNA here is from genome assembly GCA_028644305.1 of Xerus rutilus. Lineage (NCBI taxonomy): Eukaryota > Metazoa > Chordata > Mammalia > Rodentia > Sciuridae > Xerus > Xerus rutilus. The sequence goes on along the minus strand of JAQQSJ010000120.1, from coordinate 45,520 downwards.
TCAATTGAAACATTTTCAGAGATATTCAACTACTTTTCCAGTATATGTTGAAGTTATATAGCTTGTCAAAAAGAAAAAGAAAACATGATTACATCTAACAAATATCAGATAGCAGTTTTTTATTATCACTTCAAACACTAAAATATGTCAATTTAGTATTAGTTTTCTATTGCTTTCTCACTTTTACTTTTTTTAGAACATATTATGGTCATTTACTTATACCAGGAATACTACTTCCTCAACACCATGCAGAATAAAGCTTTTGGGTCTCATTTTATGGTGCATCAGTATGTTCTATAAGCTGACTCATACACATTAAAAAGATAAAAAATACTTGTAAGACTCTGTAATTGTGAACTATATATTTTCTTTTAAATTATATCTTATATTTGTAAACCATCAAAAATAAGGGAGTTGGGAAGGACTGGATTTCTTGAGGAAGTTGTAATTGTTCTGTGAAAGTCCTACGGAAACATTTCTCTAATTGAGGACCATGATGGAGGTCCAGGGACAAATACAGGGTAGATTGAAGACAAAAGTAGCCAATTGTGGTGGCTATAGATAGAGAAGGTCCCATGAAGGCCAGGAACTATTTTGTGCCTCCTATTTGAATTACCTCTTTTCTTAAAAAGATGTATTAAAAATTTAATAGGGTTCATCTTAATGTTAGAAAAAAACCACATAGGGCATGGTTACATTATTCTTCTGGCAATTGATTTTAAAAATTATATACAATTAATTTGTCGGAGCTATTTTGTTTTATGCTGATTAAATGCCTAGACACTTGTTCTTGTATGAGATTAGACTATTAGCATTAGTTCAACTTCATTCTAGAAGACTGCAATACAGTGTTTATTACTTATGTAAATTTGGCTAATTACACACCAACTCAGTTATCTTATTTATTGCATTTCAATTAGTATCCTTTTAATAGTCACTAACTCTTTAATTAACTCACAAGAATAAGAGGTGTCTTGTTAAATGTAAATTAAATAGATTTAAATAGAACAATAGATTGCAAATGGTAGATTTACTGCTAATGCTATAGAAAACTGTTGGTGGAAGTTTGAAATGTACTCTATACCATCTGCCTTCATCTCTAGGCAAGAAGAAAATGCTCTTTTCCTGAGAATTATTTTTAGTCCCAAGATAAGACCAAGGCAAAACTTAAGTAGGACAGGTTTTTGTTTTGTTCCCTTTTTACAAGAGTGGGTTAAATATAATTTAGAGTTTTGTCTTGTCAGTGAAAAATTCTAACAAGGTGGAGAATAATAATAGAAAATCTTTCTTCAGTGTGGAATTACTTCTGAAATGAGTGCTAAAAGCCTAAAAATAATGCATGACCACTGATTTATTTGACCTGGGTAGAAAGGAACAAACTATTGCAGCTTTTCCTTGCTCCCTTGTGACCTAAGGAGGAAATTAATTAACAGGGCACCACTCTATGGCAACAGATGATTACAGGGGAGCCCTCCTGTCAATGGGCTGACACTGTCACCCAGCTTTGTTAGCAGTACTGTTCTCACTTTAGCCAGATGATTTCTCAGAGGTGAAATAAAGGCTCAATTTAGCTGTACAGAGAATCTCCTTTCATTTAATAGCAAGTTGTATTCCTTGTAAAGGGAGTTCAGAAGTACTGCTGAATTCTGTTACTTATGTTTGGAGACTGACAGAGTTCGTCACTCCAAACACTGGACATAGAGTAGGGATTCAAACACTTCTCTCTACTGTAATGTCCACTTTTGGCTTGCAGAAGAGAGAAATGAGTAAAAGGGGGGAAATATTTCAAAAGATAATGGAACAATTTTTGGAAACTTATTGTAATAGAATAGTACATATTAAATATTTTCTTGCTATTAATCTCTGAAATTTTGAAACAAAATATTTAGCTTTTTCTTTCAAGATCATAAGATTTTAGAATTAATAATAAAGAAATAATGGTTTTGAAGGCAAAGAAAGTATCAAAATGTGAAATTAATAAAAAAAGTTACTGGAACATGTGATCATAATTCTTGGAGCCTCCAATCATATTCCTTTAACTGAATGATTTCTGTCAGTCGAGTATTCTCTGATAATCCATCTTTTCTTCTTTCCTATCCATCTTCCAAGATTCTGTTTTTGCTCAGAAATCAGTGAGCTTGAATGATATTATTCATAGTCAAAAAAAACTGATCTCAGGGTATGTTCTACTGTAAATAACATGTGAGAGTACTTAATACATTATGTCTTTACCTTTAAATTATAATTTTAATTCATATTATTCCAATATATCCAAGTTACATGTTCTTATCAAAGTTCCTAAAAACAAACAAAAATAAAAGTTCTCTTTTCAAACACCTTTGCAGAGGTCACAATCTACAGGAAATCTCTGAATATATCCTAAAGAAAATAAACTTGGCAATACCCTAGGAAGAATATACACACTGCTTTTTCCATTAAACTTTTTTTCCAGTGATGTATCTTGAGGGTATATTCTCAGAAAGACTGTTCCAATTGGCATATTTTGTTGGGGCCATGAATGAATTATGGGTTTGTTTGAGACATCTCAAGGCTTGGAAGTTGCTTTTCTGAAAACTCTCAGTTAAATTCCACCAATTCAAGACTGCTCAGATTATGTCACACCCTACCCATTGGCTCAGACAGCTCTAAATTCAAACGCAGCAGCCTGGAGGTAGAGGAGGTGGGGGTAACCTGCTAAGCCCCAACCAAGTTGTTTTGCCATCTTTATCCTGTCTTCCTCAGAAAGTTCTTCACACTGAATCCCATTGGTGTTCCTACTCACTTAAATACAATGCATGGCTCTATTTTGTTGTTAGATCCAGTCTCCATCAGAGCTGGATCACACCACCATGCCCACTTCACGCTTATTTCCATGACTTATCTTTTTTTATAATTTCTCATACATTTAATATTTCTAATCAGTCTCACCACCCTAGTTCAAGGAAACTGAGTAAACGTCATGCAGGTGGTGATATTTGGCTCCCCAACAGGGAATATTTAATGGTGCCTGTCATTCTGAAGTAGCAGGTCTGAGTGTGGTCTTGGCTAGAACATTCAGCAGCTATAAGATATGGATAAATTTCTTAGTGTCTTCTAATGACAATCCTTTATTTTTTCAAGGGGAAAAATAAATATTAATATATTAAGTTTTATTTGAGAACAGATTGATGTTTTATATCAGGATATTTTGCAAGGTGTTTAATGCATTATTTGACAGTGAGTGACTAATAATTGTGGTATCAATTAAATATTAAAAAGTTATAGCCGGGTGCGGTGGCTCAAGCCTGTAATCCCAGCACTTAGGGAGGCTGAGACAAGAGAATCGCGAGTTCAAAGCCAGCCTCAGCGAGGGTGAGGCGCTAAGCAACTCAGTGAGACCCTGTCTCTACATAAAACACAAAATAGGGCTGAGGATGTGGCGCAGTGGTCGAGTACCCCTGAGTGCAATCCCTGGTACCAAAAAAAAAAAAAAAAGTTATATTAGCTTCAGGTACAAAATCATTTTGTTATATGTAAATGAGAAAATATATGCTATTGTGTTTGCAAATTAAGAAATATTTCCCAGGTTGAAAGTAAAATTATTTGCATTTTTTTCCCTTACTTTACATAGTAAAAACAAAATCAAATAAAAATCTAAAGTCCTTGTAGGAGCTGCATCTACAAATTATGCAGTTGGGAATCTTTATAAATTGTCATTAACATTCATGATGTTAGTAATCATCTTAGACAGTTTAATCTCATTGCTATACACTCAATGTGTGTATCTCCCTCAAAAATTCATTTGTTGAAATTTAATCCTCAATAGCATTTGTAGGTGGGGCCTTAAGTCAAGAGGATGTAGGCCTCATGAATGTTATTAGTGCCTTTATAAAAGGAACCACAGGGAGCTCCTTTTCCCTTTCACCAAGAGAGGACACAGCCAGACGCCAAATCTGCCAGTGCCTTGATCTTGGAGATCGCAGACTTTAGTACTGTGATAAATAAATTCTTTGTTTCTTACAATTTACCTAGTTATATTCTGTTATAGGAGTTATATTCTGTTTTGTTATAAGAGTTGTATTCTGTTATAGGAGTTCAGAGGGACTAAGAAACTATCTTATTTTTTTTTTTTTTAGTTTTACTTGCTTGATGCCCAAAATGCTTACATGCATTGTGTTTTAGCAAACCATTCCACAGCAGTAGCCTGGACCTAATCTTCCGGATTGACTTACCTCTATATTCTTAAAATCTATTCCTAACTTGATGTATTCCAGACCTATTGCACTCTTCCTAAATCACCTGCCAAGCCACTATCCCTCTTTCAACAGGACTGCTTATGTCTGATTCACCAGACAGGTGCACATGTAGGCCATGGGATCTCTCACCTTCCCACATCCTCAATTCTAAATGTTTCTGTATTTCCTTTCACCTATGTCTGCTTTTATCCAGTTTCAAAAGAAGTACTTTAGCTTGCTCATGTATAATTTCATTACTTCATCTCTTGATAGCATTTCCTCTCTTTTCTGAAAACCTGTCTTATTTTTGATACCTGAAACAAACAAGCAAACAAACCAGCTATCTGTCTAGGCCCTGAAGGCTGCAGTTAGTTACTGTTCTCTCTTTTTTTCTTCTCCATGACAGTCATGAAAAGAACATAATCCAAGGTGATACTCACTTTGTAATACCTTTTCCTTCAAATGAGCTGTCTTGTCCTCACCTCTTCTCTGATAATCTGGTAAAGGTCAACAGTATAGTCTTTGTTGCTTAATTTAATGTTCAGTTCATAATATATCAGACACCTCAGCCTTAGTTGACAGTGTGATCATTTCTTCTTTTTTGACGACATCGCCTTTCTTGCGTTTCTGGTTCTATCTGAATCCTCCTTCCATTCTTTCTCAAGATTACTCACTAGATTCACATTTTTAGACAAGCCATAAAATTATGATATGTCATCTCATTCATTTCCATGTCGCAAATACTCTCCACACAAAAAAATTATAAAAGGTATGTCTCCAAAATATCCCTTGTGAAACACCAGTGAAACTTGTCCTTTAAATGTCCAATGCTAGCCGGGCGCGGTGGCGCAAACCTGTAATCCCAGCACTTAGGGAGGCTGAGACAAGAGAATTGTGAGTTCAAAGCCAGCCTCAGCAATTTAGCGAGGCCCTAAGCAACTCAGTGAGACCCTGTCTCTACATAAAACACAAAATAGGGCTGGGGATGTGATTCAGTGGTTGAGTGCACCTAACTTCTATCTCCAGTACCAAAAAAAAAAAGTCCAAGCTAGATATGAATAATGAAGTGTAGCATTAAATTTCCCAACTTTTCCAAAATACTCTACCAGTTAACAAGGTAAAGTATGAAAGTTCATAAAATAAATATATCACTTATGTACATATTACTTAAAATATGTCACCAGAAATATGCAATGTATTTCATCAAAATTTTTAAGACTTAATGATAACAATTTTAAGTTAATCATGCAAATTTTAATACAAATACCTCACGAATAATATTGGAAAGGATGTTCCAGCCTTTACTCCTATCTCTCAATGCATTCAAAAGTCTTCAGTGCAGCATCCTTAAAGAGATGATAGAAAATAAATGAGTTTTTATTCTTAATCTCTGCATTTTAAAAAGACTTACTGTGCTAATATGAAGTTAGTTCACCAAATCATTTACAATATTAAAAATATTTTGAGTGTTATTTTTCCCCTGTTGAATACAAACTACGTAAAGATAATTCACTAATGAAGGAGTGATGCATGACTGCAGGTAAATTTTACTTAACAATCCATTTTTGATGATTTTTAAAAACTGAACTTTTTTGAGAACAGAATTAGAATAATGGTACTTGGAAAATTTACCTGTTGTAATGTGCTATACTGAACAGATTTTTTTTAAAGATATTGATTATTGCCTGGAGGTGTGGCTCAGTGGTAGAATGCTTGCCTAGCATGCATGAGATCCCTAGAGCCACAAAAATAATTTTTTAAAAAATGCTTGTGATAAGTTAATTTAACATTTTGGGCTCAAATTGAATCTGAATTTTAATGCCATGACTGCCAATGCAAAAGTGACTTCCTTATTTTATGTAGGCACAGATCCTACTGGCAAAGGATAAAATATTATTGTTATTATCAGGAAATGAGTGATCTAGAGAAAATAATCATGCAGTTGATACTCATACAGCTTCTTTTTTGGTGCTGTGGATTAAACTTAGGCTTTTGCACATGCTAGATGAGCACTGTACCACTGAGCCACATCCCTAACCCCAGAGTCAATATTTAATATTTCTTTCATAATCATTTTTTTTTTTTTTTGGTACTGGAGATTGAACTCAGAGGCACTCGACCACTGAGCCACATCCCCAGCCCTATTTTGTGTTTTATGTAGACACAGCGTCTCACTGAGTTGCTTAGCGCCTCGCCGTTGCTGAGGCTGGCTTTGAACTCGCAATTCTCCTATCTCAGCCTCCCTAAGTGCTGGAATTGCACTTGAGCCACCGCGCCCGTCTCATAACTACTTTTTAAAAAAGAGCAAACTTCATATTTTCATAATTGAATAGCTATTGCTCATGTTATCTTCATGTGGTCTAAGAAAACACAGGAGCTCAGAAAGTTATGAAACTCCAGAAGTCTCTAATATGGGTATTTGTTTCAGCTAAGCCACCTCAATGTGTAAAGTGATCAACACTTTAAACACCTGTTAAATATTTGTTTCCCAGCTTTTGAAATTTAATTGATCAAATGAGAATGAGATTATGGATGAGTAAGGAATTTAATACTTCCTTTCTTTTCTTTTCCTTCTACTAGAACCTCAGTATTTTTCCGAGAGCAGCTGCTCTTGCGTTTGTCGTTTAGCAATGGTGGAGAGAAATGTGGCTCAATACCTTCTATCTTATTGATTGCCACTGGATGATTCTCCTGCTCTGATGACTAGGTGGAATTCTTTGTCCTTTGAAATGGATTCCTTCTAAAGCTGTGGGCTCTCTGTGTCAATGTAGACAAAAAAATATACATATCTCATAGGTTTATAAACATATTTTCCAAACATAATTCTTAACTTTTAGTAATCACGGTAGCACAATAGACTAGATGGATTACTTAGTAAACTCAAAATACCTACTATTTTAATAGTTTGTCATTTGATTCTACACACATCAACAGAATCAACTATGAAGTAGATAACTATGTACCAAAGATTTTATAGATAAAGTTTAGAAAAAAATTGTGATGTGTTTTATCATGGTTGTCCTTTTCTACCCATGTTTATCAACGTGTATTTAGCTAGTACACATGCATTGTTTTGTTCTCCTGGTGTCCATGGAGACAATGAGGGACAAAGGTCATGGCTTCACAAAGCATTTCCTCAGGTAATTGTTCAATTTTCATAGCTCTCAAACTGTTACTAGTGAGTAGTTAGGTTATATTCCCTTAGGGTATCTATCATGGATGTTTGCTAACTTGTCCATTTCAAAACGACCTTAGAGAAGCTTAAAAAATTGTGAAGCATTGAAATCTCTATGGTTTCTGTTTCAAATTTGAGTGAAATGGAACATGGGAATTTGTTTAGCATATTATTCATATAGAAATAATATAATACTCTTGATGATGAGGTCCATTTACTATTGATTTCAGAAAACACTCACCTATAAAAATTGATGGCATTCTACTAACTCAGGGTGACATAAAACATCCCTGATATTTTTTCTACTGGGAAATATGCCACAAACACACACAAAATGGGTGAAAGGGAGATCCCAAAAAATCATTTGTCTCCTCTCAGCAAATGATTATTGTGACACATTTGCATGGTTTTCTTAATTTTTCTGTACCAACTTAATGACCATGATTCCTAGTATGTATTCATGAACATAGAATGTTTTATACTTTAAATATGAAATTTGATTATGGAGAACAAACCATAAAATCTTCTTTCTGTGCACTTTTGTATATCTGTGGATTTTCTTTATTTTAATATGTGACTAAAACTAGTAGTAGTCATTGGTCATTTCTCAAAATCATACAGGTCTTTCATTAATCTTTAATACAATTAGTGATTTACTGATGATTTTTAATCAAAAGTGACTTAAAAAACCCAATAGAAAATAATACATAAGTCAATCTCTTTTGTCTGAAAATAAACTTGTCTTTGCAAAAAAGATTTCCTTCACACTACGAGAATTGTAAAAATGACTAAACTCTGGCTATGAGCCTTAGATAATGGATTTTTGCAGGTGTCTCCTTGTTTACATGTAAAAATTATCAAAAGTAAAAGAACAGTCATTTTAATGGACAAAGTTGAAACCATACTCTTTCTCAATGTCACCTATATTAAATTTTAACCACCTAACAAATCCAACTTCTTTAACTATCCCCTATCCCACTTGCATTAACATGATAAAATACGCTGTGAGTATAGTTACATTTGTATGAATAAAATGTATTTTAGCATTTGAATTAAATGTTTTTTACCAAGTATTTTGATGCACTTTGATGTAAGAAATGTCACTAATCAATTTGACAAGTAAACCAGATAGCTGCAGAAATATTTATCTGAATTATTTTTATTTCAAGTAAATATTTTAATTAGAGAATGTCTTCACCTGTATTTCATTGCTGTAACAGAATAATTAAAAACAGTTAATTATAAAGAAAGAGCTTAATTTTGACTCATTGTTAGGAGCATATACCATGGACATGCATGGACATGCCGGGGACGCACTGGGTTGCTGGCCATAAGGAACAGCAGCCATTGACTTGCTTAATCATGCCTGCTTGCAATTGATGGAGGCTGTAAAAGGCACCTAACCATAGGCCTACAATTGATAGAGAGCTCAGCCCATGTAATCAACAAGGGGCAGTGAGGGGCACCTAACAGCAGACCCACTGGTTACAACAGATAGGGAGGCTAAGCCCATGCACATGCGCAAAGGTCCAGTTGCAGTTATATTATCTCACTGGACATAACCAATGGACATTGGCTTTTACTGGGTGTAGATAATCACTAGCCCACACCACTAACTTGGAACTGCTTTTAAACTGCTTGCCCTGCCACATTTTTGGGCTTGCTCCAAGGACATCTGTGAGACCAGCCACCTTGCTGTCTGTTCCTGGATCAGCTCTATCATTCTCTGACATCCAACCATTGGCTGAAGAGAACCACCAGACAAGGACAACATCTGCTCTTTGGCTAAGAGAAGTCACCTGGCATCAGAGGTACTTTGGGGCTCATGGTTGCCCTAGGATTGTGTGAATTAATTGTAATGTTTCATTGCCCTAGGATTGTGTGAATTACAGGTAGTGCTTAATTGCCCTAGGATAGTATAACTTACCTATAGTGTTTGATTAGTGCGCATCAAATGCTAGTTGGGGTGCTCCAGCACACCCAACACTTTTTTGCATTAATTAATTATATTTGATGATTGTTGTAATTGAATATACACTTACATTTAAAGACAATCCACCTCTGAGTAATTATTACATATGCCTCTCATGACACTCATTGTTCTGGAAGTTTAAGAGCATGATCCTGACATTTTGTTACTTTCTCATGAGGGCAACATGTGAACACACAGAGAAAAGGGAAAATGGAGCAGAACTCCATTTCCAACTAATCCATTGCCACTACAAAAACATGAATCTATTTGTGAGGGCAGATCTCTCATGACCCCAAATACAGGCCCCACAATCTCTCAATATGATTACATTAGAGAGCAAGACTCAAGATGAGTTTAAGTGAGGTCAAAACATATTCAAATTATAGCAAGATTTACTTTTACAAATTTATTTTTTTCTTTTTTAAAAATTTTCTTTGAATTTAGCAATGTAAACATTTATCATTTTTATGAATCAGCTTTTTTGTGCTGACTAGAATACCTGACAAGAAAAACTTTGAGGAAAAGTTTATTTGGGGCTCACCATTTCAGAGATTCAGTTCATAGTGGAGCAACTCCATTCTTATTAGCTGAATTTGAGGCAGAAGAACATCACAGCAAAAGGATGTAGTGGAGGAAAGTTGCTAAGCTCATGGCAGCCAGGAAACAGAGAGAGAGGGACCTAGGAAAAGGCTTAATCTCTGCTGTGGTTTGGATATGAGATATCCCCAAAAGTTCACGTGTGAAATAATGCAAAAAGGTTTAGAGGTAAAATGATGTATTATGAGGGTCTTAATCAAATGATTAAATTAATCCTCTTATAGGAATTAATTGAGTGGTAACTATAGGCTGATAGGGTATGGCTGTAGGAAGTGGGTCACTGGGGATTTACCTTTGGGATATATATTTGATGAGGTGAGCTTAGTCTCTCTGTTTCCTGGTGCCATGTCTGAGCTGCTTTTCTCCTCCATACTCTTCCAACATGATGTTCTGCCTCACCTTGAGCCCTGAGGAATGGAGGCAGATGTCTAGGACTGAGACCTCTGAAACCATGGGCCCCAAATGAACTATTTCCTTCTTTAAAATTATTTAGTGAAAAAGCTTACTAAAACAATACCCAAGGGTATGCCCCCTGTGACTTAATTTCTTTAGCTGCACCTGCCTACAATTACCACCCAGTAATCCACTCAAATTATTAATCCATCAAATAGATCAATCCACTGATTAGGTTAGAGCTCTTATAATCTAATCAGTTCACTTCTGAAGAATTCTGCATTGTCTCACAAATGAGCCTTCAGGGTACATCTCATTTCCAAACCATAATATCTTTAAATATATGTCATGAAGTAAAACAAAAAGTTAAAACAATTAAAATGAGGATCAGTTTTACATTTATCTCAGAAGGGGAAATCTTACACTTAAAAATAAGTAAAATAACATAAATAAAATAAAATAAAAATACTATTGTATTTCTTTCTAAAATTTTAATTGATTTAGGATGTATGCTTTATTAAGGTGCTTTCCTTTCATCTTCATTTGTCAACTTAAAGATGCCATTCTAACTTTATTCATTATATTATTTATTTTAAATTTAAAATTAAAAATAGAAATTTTTAATGGAACAGAATAAACCCATGCATCTACATCCAATCAAATTTCAACAAAGGTTCTAAGAGCACACATTGGAGAAAGAACAGACTTTTCAATATGTGATGCTGGGAAAACTGGAAATCCCCATGCTGAAAAACAAAACTAGACTTCAACCTCCCACCAGTTACAAAAAAAAAAAAAAAAAAAATCAGTGCAAAATGGATTAAAGACTTAAATGTAAGATGTACTATGAAACTACTAGAATAAAATATAGGAAGGATGCTTTAGATCATTGAAATGGATCAGAGGGTTTTGGGAGAAGACCTCAAAAACATAGGAAACAAAAACCAACGTATGACAAATGGAATTTCATCAAACTGAAAAGTTTATTTATTGCAAAGGAAACAAGCTTTAACAGAGTAAAGATACAACCTAAAAATGGGAGAAAATATTTGCAAACTATACAGGGACAAGTGATTTATATCAAGACAATATGAGGAACTCTAAAAATTCAATGGCAAAAAGCAATCATAATAACCTGATGAAAAAACAGCAATCACTCTTAATAAGTATTTCTTAAAAGAAAACATACAAATGTCAAATAAATATATGAAAAAAATCTTCATCACTAATTATCAGGGAAATACAAATTAAAACCACCATGAAGTGTCACTTTACCCCATAAGAATGACTATAATCATCCAACTAACAACAGAAAATGCTGATACTAAAGCAGAGAAAAGGAGACCCTTGTGCACTGTTCATAGAAACGTAAATTAGTACTGCCATGGTGGAAAACAGTGTGGAGGCCCCTTTAAAAATTAAAAATATAACTACCATATTATCCAGGAATTCTCTTTCTAGGTACATTTTCAAAGAAACTAAAATCAGTATATCAAGGACACATCTGCATGCCTATATTCATTGCTACACTATTTACAATAGCAAGAAATGGATACATACTAATTGTCTATCACCTGATGGATGAATTAAAAATGTTGGTACATATAAATAATAGAATGCAATTAAACCATATAAAATGATGCCTTGTCATTTGCAACAATATGGATGGAAATGGAAATAATTATGGTAACTGAAATAAGGCAGGTACAGAAATACAAAAGTATCACATGATCTCACTCATGTATATATAATGTAAAAAACTTTATCTGATGAACTTGAGAGCAGAACTGTGGTCATCAGAAGTTGAAGAGAGTAGAAAAGATAGGAGGATTGGGTTCATCAATGAGTATTGATTTGCAGTTGGAAAGGAACAAACTGTTGTGGTATGCTATTGCATGGGAGATTGACTATACATAACAATGACCCAGCTATCCCACTCCTCGGTCTATACTCAAAAGACTTAAAAACAGCATACTACAGTGACACAGCCACTTCAATGCTTACAGCTGCATAATTCACAATAGCTAAACTGTGGAATCAAACTAGATGCCCTTTAATAGATGAATGGATAAAGAAACTGCGGTATATATACACAATGGAATATTACTCAGCATAAAATGAGAATAAAATTATGGCATTTGGAGGAACATGGATGGAGTTGGAGAATATCATGCTAAATGAAATGAACCAGTCCCAAAAAAACAGGGGCCAAACGTTTTCTCTGATAAGTAGATGCTAATCCATAATAGGTGAGGAGCATGGGATCAGTGGAGGAATGTTGGATGGGGTAAAGCGGGGTGCGAGGGGCATGGAGGTAGGAAAGATGGTGGAATGAGACAGACATCATTACCCTAGGTACATGTATGATTGCATGAATGGTGTGACTCTACTTCATGTACAACCAGAGAAGTGAAAAACTGCTCCATTTGTGTACAATGAATCAAAAAGCTTTCTGCTGTCATGTATAACTGATTAGAACTAATAAAATAATGCCATCAGTAAATCAATGTTACTGCTTTTTTACTGTTTGATATAAAAATAAAACAATATTAATGTGAGTAATCAAAAAAAGTACTATATATTTCAAAAAGCGAAAGGAAAGTGTTTTCAATGTTTTCACCTTTACCCTAAACAAATTATAATTGATTAAGGAGACAGATATTTACCCTGATTTAAACATTATACAGTCTATACATGTATCAAAACACCTCATGAAGATGTACAATTTTTGTTTTTTATCAGTTAAAAGAAAATTATTTTAAATTGAAAAATAAATAATTTCACCATTCTTTAAGAAAAATCTACAACATTCTTCATTTCTTCTTGCAGTTAATTATTAGATTGATATTATGTTGATGATTCTGCATAATACAAAACAAGCTGTCCATTAGCATTAATTTTCTGCTCTGTAAGTCTATCAGACTATTTACTTTCAATGTCCATAATCTTAAGCAAGAGAAAATCACCTACTTTCAAATTAAATTTAACCTTTCAGAGTATCAATTATTTATGCAACAATTTTCTTTTTCAATATTCAGGTACAGTGCTACCCACATGCTTTGACTTTCATGAAAATGAATAAGTACAAAATGAGGGCTGAAGGAATAAAATCCTCTTGTTTCAATGGGTTTTAAAGAGTTTATATTTTAGATCATTTAAGTAGAAAGCACTAAAAACAGTCATATGTTTTCAGCCTTAGAAATTTCTAATTAAATGCTGGGGTTTTGCATAAAAATTACATTGTAGCATAAAATGATAATGATACCTGAAATGTTAATTTGTATTTAATAGATTTTTGTACATAAGGTACCTATGGCTCCATTGGTAATACTCTAATCCAATTCTGCAGGTTCCTATTCAATATGAACAGGACAAAAAAAGTCAAAGGCTGTCCTCAAATCATGGCAGGAAAGGACCATGAAACTATAATTGAAGCTTGGAAACCACTTCTATCAACTCAGCTCCCTAAGAATCCTTACACTGACATAAACTCTTAAGTCAAAAATTTTTATTAATTCCTAGCAAAACTTGACAGCCATGAACCCCAGTAAACAAATTTCTTCATCTCCCAATTCTATAGCCTCCACAATCTTATAGGGAAAAAATAATTATGTCTTAGGATGGTAAATTGCTCTTTTATTGTCCAATCTCTCCAGGCATATCCTATTTTTATCATTTGATCCATCAACACCAAAATCCATGCATGACATACTGCTCCATTTTTTGCATATATCAATTTCATCATCTAATTGGAATAACTTGTTTTTGTTTTAGTTTATTTAAGCAATATATTACTAAATTGTTTTAGTTTCTATTGCTTTTGCCTTTTTTGTCTGGTTACAGTTTCGAGTACTGAAATTTACTTTCATTAAAGCTTCAAAATCTAATTTCTGAAATACACTATTGAATAGCATACTCAAAAGCAAACTGCAAGGGAGTTAGTTATTCAACAACCAAAATACTCATCATGTAGGCTTTGTAGGTTCACGCTGAATATAAAATGCTTTGAAATACTGAATTACTCAGCTCTAGATTACAGTCTGTCTCCTTCCATTGCTTTCAATGAATGTAAAACTATTGACTACATTTGGAGTTCTAACCAGATGAAGAAATAATTCAGTCTTTATAGTAAAAATCTATTAATGATGTAATTTTTGCTATTTTGTGAAAAATGAAAAGACAAATCCTTGTTTCTTGATTGTAGAGAAAGATGGTGTGTGTTTATTTACATAAAATCTTACACTTAACAATGACTTCCAGCCTTTGTTATTTTCAGGATACTTATTTATGATTAAATAAACGAGGGAACAAATATTGAAAGTTTGCAGTGAGAGCCAATGTAACTAAAATTTCTTCACACAATCGGATGAACAATGTAACTAAAATTTCTTCACACAATCGGATGAATATATATAAATATGTATCAAAATAGATAATATAATTTTTTCCTAAAATGTTACAAGGGATATAATGTCTTCTTGACAGCATAATAATCAAACTCTCTTATGCATGAACTGGCACTATTTTAATTCCAAATGTGAATGATTTTGATTTGAAACATAGCTTGGAATGTAGCTCAGTAGTAGAATGCTTTCCCAGCATGTATGAGGCCTTGGGTTTAATCCTCAGTGCATAAGAAAAAAAAAAATTGAAATAGAGACTTAACACATGTAAAGCTAATTTTGTAAATTATTTGGTAACTTAAAATATTATAAAACATAATGAAACTTCACACTATAGTAGGTACTTATATACTATTTTACAATTATATAATAATTAATATAGCTAAGTACCATTTGAGTAGTTTTAAGGGAGATAAACACATAGCTTTAGGAAGTGATGTACTGGTACATGAATAATACTGGCTCCTAAAGAAAATGAAGGACTGTATAACCATATATGTTCACTATTAATTTTATAGATAAGAAGGTTGTGCAACACAACCTATACAAATAATAAAATAGCAACTATTATTTATTCTAAATTTAATATAGCTAATTAATTCTAACAATATGTTTTTGTTGAGCTTTACTGAATTCTTTTATCCATGACTACTGTAGACTTAGGTGACAAATGAATGTTGTTCTGATTTAACTGTTGGTGAGTATTTTTGTTCACCTTGATCAGCAAGACGAAATTGAAATGAAGATTTGATAGAATTTTAGTCTTTCACAAATTATGTTAGGGGCTTCTTTACTGATATGGATGATAGTTTTTTTTTTAATAATGGAAGAAAAGTTTTCCATTCCTTTGTGCTATTCTTAATGCAATAGATGAAAACTCAACTGCATTATTAACATTTTATTCCTGGTTTTCTTAAGTCCAAACCAGGGTTTTGTACTTCTTAAAGGGTCAGATGGTACATACTTTAGGCATACCAGCTACATAGCTTAGTTGCAACTCCCCAACTACTATTAAGAGTGTAAAGAGTTTTGACAACACTTGAATTTTTTAAGAGAGACAGCTGACACACAGTTTATCATGCCCTGGTTAAGACAAAGAATAAAGCAATAAATAAAGTCCTGATTTGCAAAATTTGCTGATTGCAGTGGTTCTGCTATTCCCACCATGGCTGATTTTGGTCTACCAAGGTACTTTACTGAGATGAATCATGAGAAGAGATGCTTTGTAGCAGAATGTCATAAAGTGTATCAAGCATACAGAAATAATAGGTGTTTGGAGCCTGAAAATCCATAGGAAATAATAAAATGTGATGACATAATTAGGAAATAAGGGTTCGAGTATTTATTACATTTATTTTTAATGCAATTTATTGTCTATATGTATTTGCATATGTTTGTGTGCTTAAGTTGTAATAGCTGTACTGACAAATAGCTTCCAAATTTTCCAAAAATTTAACACTCTGCTCTAATAGTCAAACCAACTCCAACAAACCACTGGTTTTAGACTTTATAATATATAATTTAAAAAACAAAAGTCTAAGGACTCCAATCTTCATAAATAACAATATATATCTCATAGATATTGCCCTTAAAATTTTTGTCAGGCATCTATTCAGTAGTTGACCATTAAAAGCTTTTATGTAAAAAATAATATTGTTAGTTGTACTAATAGTATCACTAAATACAGAAATTTTTCTGAAGACAAATAAAAAATGGATATATTAGTGTCAAATATCAATACATATATGTGTGTGTGTGTGTGTGTGTGTATGTGTGTGTTTGTGGATTATGACCTTTGCGTCCCTCCATGTTGAAATATTACTATAGGGAAAGAGCATATATCATGAATGAATACTCTTATGAAGCCTATTTTCATTTTGCAATTGATAAAATTGTAGGACTACTTTCAGATTTGACACCTCCTTCTTCATAAAGTAAGGATTACAAGCTTTACCATTTGCCTTCCTCTCAGGAATGGCATAAAAGTAAATAAAATAACATCTAGGCAGCATGCTTAGATATTTAGAGGAAAGATGTTTTTGCTAAAAACAAAGAGATTTCAAACTCCATGCACAGTGTGACCTAGTGTTACAGTTAAATTGTGGCATTGTATAGGCCAGTTGGTTTATACTGAACTCACAGCAGGTGTGTCAGCTCCTGACCTGTGCTAGCAATTCTATCCCCCTCTTAATGCTTTCTTTTGGAGTACAACCTTATGGTGACAGTAAGCATGCTTTGACAGAGGGTCCAGCAGGGAAGTTGCATGATCTTTGACTTCTATATGCTAAACTTTGTCTTAGATAATCCTTCATGGACTGACCTTTTAGATTAACTGCTGTAACTTTGGCTTTACAGTGCAAATATAAATGTGCTTTAGCCAACAATAGTCTGAGGTAGGATGACATTCAGTCTACGGAAATGAGAGGATATACACAAAAGCCTATGTTTGCTTGCAGGAGAAGAAAAACTACATCCTAATATGAGTGTCTATAAAATCATCCCTCTTCTGTTTGAAAATGAATATATAAAATTCTATAGGGCAAGAGGCACCTAATTTTTAGATGTGAAGTGCTTGGTAAGGCTTTACTAAGAAAAAAAGACTGAAATGTTTTAGCTTCTAACTAGTTTTGAATTTGCTTCTACATTTAGTGATTTATGGAATGATTTCCTCAATTCTGAATTCCAATAACTTTTCCAGGAAAAAAGTAAAAGAAGATAATTTGAGACCCTGAAAGGAATAATATAGAATTCCAGAAAAAACATGCATGAAATCACCTCTTCATAACTTTCTTTAAAAAATATATTTTTCTAAGGCCTTTGCTGGAAAAGCCTTGCCTAAAATCTGTCTTACATATAAATTTCCTGTACTGTCATCACCAACCCAGAAGTAATTTATTGTTTGAAGGAGAGCTAATAAAATAATAGTATCATTAAATCTGCTGCATTTATTAAAAAATAGATGTTTGTAATACACTGTGCACTGAGAGTGGGAAAATATTTTCCAAAAATCTTTCCGTAAGTTTGCATGAATTCAATCTAGTGTGACCAGCTTTATATCCTGAAATAAGGTTGTTAACTTTTGCAAGAAAACAAATTCTAAATGATATTGACTAAATTATATTGGTATATTGTTTGCATGTATAAGTACGTAACAACAAAGTCCCCCATTATGTTGAACTATAATGCACCTATAAAAAATGGGAAAAATGCATAAATTCTGAGGCCTTTTAACATGTACACCAGTTGGTGAATATCTGTAAGTGGAAATTGCTATCAGCATTGTGCTACTTCTAAAACAGCAGTGGCTATCTTCATGAAACATTCATTGTCAATAAAGTCTTAGAATAATTTTGCAAACTATCTTTTTTGTCTCCTAGTCAAGAGAAGGAGGTTCTGACAAATATCCATGATAAATTTTACAGGGCATCGAACTGAAAACATATCTTACTCATTTTTCATTGATGTTAATTTATGTCATTTCTTTATTGCTAATAAAATTTTGCTTAATCATGCTGTTTTTTATGAAATGTTTTTCTCTTCCATGGAACTTCTATGAGACTGAAATCTAAAAATCTATATTGGTATTCCATAAAATATAAGTATCATGGCCATTCATTCTTTATTCTTATATTAAAAATGTTCTACCTTCTGGTTTGGATACCCTTCATGTGTTTTCATGGAGAAAACTCTGTAATCTAGGTGAGTGGATATTGCATAAAGCAACTTGATTGCATGACTGCCTTTTCCCTTGGCTATCCTTTCAGATCACTGTCTGCAGAGAGATGTTGGATCATGTGCATACATATGTTCTCAAAGTTGTCATTTTCACGTAGAATACAAAAACTTGGCAGAAGTTTATAGATGACACTATAAACCTAGACGGTACAAAATAAGGCCAGGTTTAAATTTCAAATGATCATTATAAAACATAATATCTGATAGAAAATATGACCTGGTATATCTCAATACAGATGAAAACAATCTTATTTATATTGAAGTTCAGTTAGGTCAGTATTTAGGACAAGTGATCTTTCTTTTCATTCAAGTCCATATATTCTGGTCAATTATATATGGTAATATGAGAGTGATGATGAATAACTTGAATTTCTATTACAAACTCAACATTTTTATTTGGTTGCTCCCTATTGTACTGTACATTAACACTTTCTTTGGATATTTAAAAGAGTAATAATATCAGGGCCACATACAGGTCAGCTGAAGCAAAATTTCTGATGGAGAGGCCCAGGTTTTTTTAATTCTTCTATAGATGATTCAAATATGTGATCCCTGTTAAAAACCACTGTGTTGACCTTATTGTTGATTCATATACGTGTAATAAACCATACGTAATATAAAATATGAGTATTTTCAGAAGCAAATAGATTGATTTTAATTTAAAAATGAATGACTTTAAATTTTTTTCTGTATACAGTATCAATGATTATGAAATACTGTTTGATTTTTTGATGCTGCTTCCAAAGTATGCTTTGGTGGAATACAAAATGTTTTCCAAATCTCTACAAATTAACCTGGTTCCCAAACCAAAATGACTAAATTTCTTCCAACTCTGTGTATTCACTTCTATATATTTTTTTTTATTTTTTTTTAGTTGTAGATAAAGATATCTACAGATATATTGTGTGTAGACACAATATCTTTATTTTTATTTTTATGTGGTGCTGAGGATCGAACCCAGTGCCTCACGCATGCGAGGCAAGCGCTCTACCACTGAGCCACAATCCCAGCCCCTCACTTCTATATTACAGAGGTTTTCCTGGGAAATAAATGTCCGTTCAGTGACTACATACCCAGCCACTTTCCTTCTCTCAGCACTTTGAGTCTAGAAAAAGCCACAAGGCTACTTTCTACCATGGAATCTAAGTAGAAATTATATGTAACAAATGGCCCAAGACTAAACAAGCGGTGTGCTTTCTGTATTCTTCTCTCCCCATCTATGATCAGATGCAGAGCTTATAGGTTGACTGGTGATTCCTAGGAAGAAGGAAACAAGGGTCCCCAAATCACTAAAAGAAGGCAGCAACTACAGAAAAGGAGAACCAATTGGATTTTAATTGAACAAGAAATAAATTCCTATCCATTTAAGCTAGTGAGATTTAGGGATCTATCCATTAAAGCAGCTCATATTTCCTTAATGAATAGAACCCCTAAAGGTGATTAAAGAGCCATTATCTATCCAAGCTTAGATCTCCATTGTCAATCAGCAATTTTATTAAATATTACTAAGAAGTTTATAAAATCTAAATCTTGACCTGATTAAGGAGGCAATTAAAATTATACACGCAAAGTGAACTAATTTTTCTTCATTTCCTTTTGAGGAATATAAAGTGATTTTGGTAGTTACTTTAAAGTTTAAACCTAATACTCTCAACAAATATATCAATTTTCTTATTTATTACTAATGCTCAATTTACTCTAGATATACATATATAATTATGCTAACAGAATTCTTAGAGATTTTTAATGTCAAAACATTTTTAACTATTTTTAATATATAAAATAAATATTTTAGAACAAATGGACTACTCAAGTGAATTAAAATTAGATTTATATTTTGATAGGCTATGAATGCCAATTTTATTTGTAATTATAATTATGACAAAGTGGAAATCGAGTACATAATTTATACATTGGTAGGAGCTGAAACATATGGCATGAAGAAAACCATTAAATTAACACAATGACTGCAATAGTAAGGAAAAGAAAAAATATAAAATTTTTGAAAAATTTTATTATCAAATGCTTACTTGAAGACAAGAATTTATCTAGAAACTATGATATTAAAATATAAAATATGTGACTAAATAGAGATACAAATATATCAACAATTTTAGTACATGTACATTGTCTAAATGTTCCTATTATGTGGTAAGGATTTTTCAAACTGAATAAACAGAAGTTAAATTCTTTTCTGCTTTCAAGATACATCTCTAAAGCATAAGTATGCAGTAAGAATGAATGTAAAGACAGATAAAATGTATTAAATAAATACAACTAAAAATTGAACTGATGTAGCTCTGTCAGTATCATACCAAATACATCCTGAAGTAGAAAGCAATACTAATACAGATCTGGTTTGTAGTTCATTCTGTAATGATAAAGACTCAATTCACCAAAATTCCAAAATAATTTAAAAGCTTTGTGAAGAAAATTTATGCAAATCTATAAATAGATCTACTAGAATTGACAGTTCCAACTGAACATTTTAATGTACAGTAATAAAAAATAAGGCAAAGAAATATGATTTTAACAGCATGAATATTATCTTTGAGAAAAATAATTGAGATAATTTATTTAGAATACTCCATCTAACAAATGCAGACTGTACAGTCATTAGGCATACAAACAACATTTATAAAAATTGATCTTCTGGGGTTAATAAAGTTGTCTTTACAAATTTTGAAGAATTGAAATCATACAAGTCAACATTCTATTGTGTGATTAAGTGAAACACAATATCAAAAATATATCTAGGAAAATATCTGTGCTTAGAAATGAAGAACAATACATTCAAACAATCTACAGGTCAAAGAAAAAAATAATAAAATAGAAACTGTTTGGAAATAATTTACTATATAAAGAAGTGTAACATGCCATCATGTGCAGAATGTGGCTAAAGCATTACTTTCAGGAAAATTTATAACCTCAAATAATTATATCATAAAAGAACAGAGGTTATAACTTTATGACAAATGATATATCATAAAAAGTTGCAAAAATTACAGCAAATGAACTTAAAAGAACACATGATGTAAGAAAAAATGGGGATAAAGGAAATTAACAAAAAAATAAATTTGTACTGGGGGGATCAACAGTGCAAAAATTTGTTTTAAATGACAAGTCTTCACTAAATTTGTTAACAAAGAAAAGAGGAGACATAATAAACAGTATCAAAAATAATAAAAGAGAAGAAGCATTACAGATGTCAAAATTTTAAACAATAAGAAAGTATAGATTCATGACCCAAATTTGACAATTGTGTTAGGCATGCTTTCTGTAGCTATGGTAAAATACCTGAGAAAATCCATTTATAAGGAGGAAATACTTATTTTCACTCACAGTTTCAGAGATTTCATCCCATGATCACTTGGCCTTGTTGCCTTTGGGACTGTGGCAAAGTGAAATACCATGTCAGAGTGCACATGACAGAGGACACAACTTACCCCGTGATGTCTGGGGAGCAAAAAGAGAAGGGCAGGGTTTGGGATACCAACATTCCCTTCAAGGACACACTGAATGACCTAAATTTCTTCCACCCAGCCCAACCTCCTAAGGATTCCATCACCTACAAATAGTGCCAAAGGGTGACAAACAAGCTTTTAGTGTTTATGTATTGGGGGATATTTAAGATCCAAATCATTGGTCTGAGGATGTAGCTCAGTGATAGATAGTTATTATAGCATGCAGGAAGCTCTGGACTCAATCTCAATCTAGCACCAACAAGGAAAAAAAGAAAAAAGTGAGCTAAAAATTTCCAGAAAAAATTATCAAGATTTACAAAGAAGGAAATAGAATATCTGAATAGTCTCAATAATTGTATGCTTTGACTTCATACTTAAATATTTTCCTTTCCTCTGAAGCAACTGACCCATCTCAGAATGCAGCCACCTCCATATTGGGGCACCACCACCACTGCCACTGTCATCACCATCTCAAAACGTGGCCGCCTCCATCTTGGGACACTGGATAGGGCCTGGAAGTCCATTATCAAGGTGCCTTTAGGTTTGGTTACACCTGAGGTCTTTTCTGCTAGGTATGCTAATAGTCACAGGCTTGCTGCTTCTTCACATGGTCACGCCATTATGTGAGTGCATCACTGGTAATCTCTCTAATTGCAAATTGAAACAACATTGAGATCTTGGGCTTGCAGCTTGGCAGAGCCTATGGACATTGAAACTCAGATCCACAAGTTTGCAGCTAGGTCTGTGTGGGCCTGTCCGAGCCTAGCGATCCTGTGGAATGTCGGAAAATGGGAGTATTTTGCCCAGGAAGGAGAATACAGGTTAGAGAGGCTGGCGAGAACTGGGCTCTCCCCAGCTCCTCATGTTCTGAAGCACACAGGGACAGACAGGGCTGGCTACAGCAGGTCAGGAGATGGGAAAAAGGTGTGAGAACATCTTGCTCTTGGCTCTTCCAGCCAGCCAGCCTGTCATACACAGGGTTTCTGAGGCACAATTGGGACAGCACTCCTTGAGCCCTAGCACCAGTCTGGTCCCTGACCCTCTCCTAAGTCTGGCATCCACTGCTCCCCTGGTCCTACCAGGTTTACCACCCAACAGAGCCCTCCAGCTCCCCAATTCCCAGTCTCCCATCCACTCCCTATACACCAACTCAGCTCAGCAACCACAGCTATGTGGTCATCCTGCAACTCTCAGCATCTGGTCTTGATCCACCTGACATAGAACA
Organism: Xerus rutilus; assembly: GCA_028644305.1. Taxonomy (NCBI): domain Eukaryota; kingdom Metazoa; phylum Chordata; class Mammalia; order Rodentia; family Sciuridae; genus Xerus; species Xerus rutilus. The sequence continues at coordinate 22,342 of JAQQSJ010000120.1, read as the reverse complement.
GCTCACCATGACAAGAACACAGGTCTCAGCACTCAGCCTTCAGGACCATCTGGGAGAGAAGTGCCTGACTGAGAATTCAAAAGAGTGGGGGCAAGAAACTTTGAGTTTGGAGACTAAATCAGAAACAAGGAATTGTGGGGCCACAAGTAATGGACGGGCAATTGCTATACCCTGCCTCCAGGAATTCCACCTCTAGAACTAACCCTGCCCTCCCAGAAACTCTCACCATCCTGAGGGGGAGCTATCATCAAACTCCAGAAAACACCACCTACCGTCTGAAAAAGGAAGCTGAAAAACTTTCAAGCTCCAAAAGAAACAATTGCTCAACTTTCCATCAAGATTTTTTTTTCTTTTATCACTTTCACATCTCTACCATTTTTGAAACCAAATATTTTTCATGCATCAGTTTATTGAGAAATGAGGACTGGGATGACTGAATAGTATATTATAGCTTTTGGTATATTATTTTATTTTTACTTTTTTTCTTTTTATTTTTTTACTTTATATACATATTTTCCTCTCACATATTTGTTTACCTGGATTCTCTTTCTCTCTTTTCTCTTGCTAACAGGCAATTTCTATTGATTCCTTTTTCATGCTTCCTACAATCTTTTACTTCTATCTTCGCTCCTTTCTTATAAGCATCACATCTTACACTGTTATTTCTTTATGTACCAATCTGTTATTTCTTTATGTACCATTAGAAATTGTAAACCCTTTTGCAAACTTACTGTTAATATTGTAGACAATAATTGAACACATCATTTCTGTTTATCAAGACAAAATCATAGACATATTATTAGAAGCTATTTGGTTTAAGACTGTATATTGTTTGCACTGAGTGCTGTTAATATTTGTCTCCTCCTTAACAGTGAGGTACTGGAAACATTTAGGGACACTATAAGTCTACAGGGTAGAAACTATACTGCCTCAGATTCATACTAGTAGATAGGAAGACACAGAAACAACATGAAAAAAACAAGGGAACAAAACACTCTAAACAAACTAAGATGCTCCAATAATAGAATCCATTGACAATAAAGTAGAAGAAATGTTAGAGAAGAAGTTTAGAATGTACACAGTTAAACTGATCTGTACAGGATGATATAAAGAGTGAAATCAGAGATAAATTTCAGGAGGTGAAAGATCACTTCAATAAAGGGATGAAGATTCTGAAAAGAAATCAAGCACAAAACTTCAATATAATGAAATCAATAAACCAAATTAAAAATTCAATGGAAAGTATCACCAACAGACTAAACCACATGGAAGGCAGAACCTCAGGCAATGAAGAAAAATATGTAATCTTGAAAATAAAGTTGATCATGCAAAGAAGATGGTAATAAACTATGGGCAGAAATTCCAAGAATTATGGGATAACATGAAAAGATCAAATTTAATATTTATTGGGATAGAAAAAAGTGCAGAGATAAAAACCAAAGGGATACACAATCCTCTCAATGAAATAATATTTGAAATTAGAAAATTTCAAAACCTAAAGAATAAAATGGAAAATCAAATACAAGAGAATTTACAAAACCCCAAATGTACAAAATTACAAAAGACCCAGACCAAGGCACGTTATGATGAGAATGACTAACATACAGAATAAGGATAGAATTTTAAAGTCTGTGACACACAGAAAAAAATCAAATTACATAATAGGAGGAAACTAATTTGGATCTCAGCTGATTTCTCAATAAAGAATCTCAAAGCTAAGAGGTCCTGGAATAATATATATATCAAGCTCTGAAAGAAAATAAATGCCAACCAAGAATTTTATATGCAGAAAAATTAAACTTCAGATTTGTAGATGAAATAAAAACCTTCCATGATAAGCAAAAGTTAAAAGAATTCACAACTAGAAAGTCTGTGCTACAGAACATTCCCAACAAAATATTCCATGAGTCCATGAGGATGAAATGAAATGAAAAAAAAAAGTGAAAACCAGCAAAGGGAGAAAATACAATAAAGGAATAGTCAATCAAAGGAGAAACTAAGTCAAATTAAAATTCATAAATAAGCCAAAATGACTGGTACTACAAATCATATCTCAATAATAACCTTGAATGTTAATGGCTTAAATTCATCAATCAAAAGACATAAACTGGCAGATTGGATGAAAAAACAAGGCCCAAGAGACTCACCTCATAGAGAAAAACATGCCCAGACTGAAGGTAAAAGGATGGGAAAAAACATATCACTAATATGGGTCATATAAACAAACAGAGGTTTCCATCCCCATATCAGATAAGATGGACTTTAAGCCAAAGCTAATCAGAAGAGACAAAGAAGGACACTTCATACTGCTTAAGAAACTGATGTATCAGGAAGACATAACAATCATAAATATTTATGCTGCAAAAAATGAAGCATGTATGTACATCAAATACATCCTTTTCAATTTCAAGAATCAAATAGACTACAACATAATAATATTGCATAATTTTAACACACTTCTTTACCAACTTATAGATTTTCCAAATCAAAGCTAAACAAAGAAACTATAGAACTAAAAAATATAATCAATAATTTATAATTAGCAAACATATATAGAATATTTCATCTATCAATGAGCAAATACACTTTCTTCTCAGCAGCACATGGATGCTTCTCTAAAATAGTCCACATTATGCCAAAAAACAATTCTTAGCAAAAATGAAAAAAATAGAGATAATACCCTGTATTCTATCACATCATAATGAAATAAAATTAGAAATCAATGATAAAATAAAAATAGAAGCTACTACAACACCTAGATACTAAAAAATACATTATTGAATGATGAAGTAATAGCAAATAAAAAAAATACTTAGAAGTAAATGAAAATAGTGATATAACATATCAAAATCTCTGGGACACCATAAAGCTGTGCTAAGAGGAAAGTTCATTGCATTGAGCTCCATTAAAAGAACAGAAAGTCAACAAATAAATGACCTAACACTACATTTCTAAGCTCTAGAAAAAGAACAAATTGAGAACAAAAGCAGTAGAAGATGGGAAATAATTAAAATCATAGCTGAAATCAATGAAATTGAAACTAAAGAAACAATTCAAAACTGACAAAACAAAGCATTGATTCTTTGAAGAAATAAACTTGATCAGCCTTAGCCACACTAAACAATAGAGAAAACTCAAATTACTAAAATTTATGATGAAAAAGGAACTATCACTACAGACTGAAATAAAAAAGATAATTAGAAACTATTTTGAAAATTTATACTCCAATTAAATACAAAAATCTTGAAGACATTGACACATTTCTAGAGACATATGACCTACCCAAACTGAATCAGGAGGACATACACAATTTAAACAGATCAGTTGCAGGCAATGAAATAGAAGATGCCATCAAAAGCCTACCAATCAAGAAAAGCCAAGGGCCAGATGGATTCTCAGCTGTGTTCTACAAAATCCTCAAAGAAGAATTAACACCTCAAATTATTCCATAAAATACAAAGGGAAGGAATCCTTCCAAATTCTTTCTATGAGGCTAGTATCACTCTGATACCAAAACCAGAAAAAGACACATCAAGGAAAGAAAACTTCAAAGCAATATCCTTGATGAACACAGATGTAAAAATTCTCAATAAAATTCTGGCAAATCCTATACAAAAACATGTTAAAAAGATAATGCACCGATAGCAAGTGGGGCTTATTCCAGGGATGCAAGGTTGTTTCAACATACAGAAATCAATAAACATAATTTATCACATCAATAGACTTAAAAAAATAAAAATCACATGATTATCTTAATAGATGCAGAAAAAACATTTGACAAAATACAGTACCCTTTTATGTTCAAAACACTAGAAAAACTAGGGATAGTAGGAACATACCTTAACATTGCAAAAACTATTTATGTGAACCCCATGTCCAACATAATTCTAAATGCAGAGAAACTGAAAGCATTTCCTCTAAAAACTGAAACAAGTCAAGGATGCCTTCTTTCATCACTTTTATTCAACATTGTCCTTGAAACTCTAGTCTGAGTAATTGGACAAGAGAAAGAAATTAAAGGAATATGAATAGGAAAAGAAGAACTCAAAATATCACTATTTGCCAATGACATAATTCTTTATTTAGAAGATCCAAAAAACTTTACCAGAAACTTTTAGAACTAATAAACAAATTCAGCAAGATAACAGGATATAAAATCAACACCCATAAATCAAACATTCATATATATCAGTGATAAATTCACCAAAAGAGAAATTAGGAAAATTATCCCATTTACAATTCCCTCAAAAAAATGGTTTGGAATCAATCTAACAAAAGAGGTGAAAGATTTTTACAATAAAATCTATACTTTTTGTGCAACCACTGTGGAAAGCAGTATGGAGATTCCTTAGAAAACTTGGAATGAAACCATGTGACCCAGCTATCTTACTCCTTGGTTTATACCCAAAGGACTTAAAATCAGCATACTACAGTGACACAGCCACATTAATGTTTATAGCATCTCAACTGACAATAGCTAAACAATGGAAGCAACCTAGGTGCCCTTCAGCCCTTCAACAGATGAATGGATAAAGAAAATGTGATATATATGCACAATAGAATATTATTCGCCCATAAAGAGAAATGAAATAATGGAATTTGCAAGTAAATGAATAGAGCTGGGAGATATCATGCTAAGTGAAATAAGGCAATCCTAAAGAACCAAAGACAGAATGTTTTCTCTGATATGTGGATGCTAATGCACAATAAATGGGGAGGGGGTGTAGGGAAGAATAGAGGTACCTTGTATTAGACAGAGGAGTGAAGGGAGAAGAGTGGGTATGGGGGTAGGAAGGATAGTAAAATGAATTGGACATTAACACCTTATGTACCTATATGAGTACACGACCAGTGTGATCCTATGTTATATAACAACCAGAAGAATGAGAAGTTATACTCCATTTATGTATGATGTGTAAGAATGCATTCTACTGTCATATATAACTAATTAGAACAAATAAATAAATATTTTAAAAAATAAAAAGATTTAAGAAATTTTTTTTCCTTGAAGTAAGAAGACAGACCCTTACTCTATGTTCTCAAGTAGTTGCATTTTTGGTGGCCCTGCTAGTGGTGTGGTAGAAGATAGAAAACAGCTATGGAATAACATCAGATTGTAGAGTAGCATTAGTGCAAAAATTTAATCTATATTGCATTATCAGTATGATTTCTGGGTTCATTTGGTTAAAAAAGAATAAATCTATATTTTTCTTAAGCTACCAAAGTTTTCATTTTCTGTTACATGGGGCATTCATGCCTTAACTGACACAGCAATGTAGAGCTGAACACACAATGCCAAAAAGGCTCAACAGTATTTTTAGGGACCCATGTTCTTATAAATTTCTGCTCTTCCTTACTGAAAAGAGGTCTTTATTCATGTTGTTGCAAGATGATAGTAAGTGTTCTAGCTCTCATATATGTTCTTAGGCACAAAAAAAGAGGATACAGAAGGGAAAAAGGACAAAGGTATTTGCTTTCTTTAGGAAGATTTTTGAACAAATCCTACACAATGATTTTACGTTCAATGGTCAAGTCTCTATGATATATCTTATTCATGTGCACAGGAGGCAAATTTGTTTTTTTCATGCACACATTTCATCCAAAGAAAAGTATTGTTAATATAAGATAGATGATAAATTCTGGATAAGCCAATTAAAAATCTGTGCCAAATGTCACTTATTAACATGCATCAAAATGCACGAAAGATATCTTTCAGGATGGAGGACTATGTATTAATTATCTGTGTATCTTCAACAGGAAAGTTATAAATAAAGGAGGTTTGTTTTGGCTCATGGTTCCTTGCCTTCATCCCAACATGACATATGGCATTCCATGATGGGAGTATGTATGAGTGGCAATGGCACATGCAGAAGAGACCACATGGCAAGAGAGGAAGCAAGAACAGAGACTGAGTTGAGAAGACCCAACTCAGTTTACCAGGACTGGCTCTCTCATTAACCAATCCAGTCCTGACTGATCGGTGTTAATCCTTTACACCTGAGGCCTTCAATGACCTAACCACCACTCACTAGTCCCACCTCTTACAGGTTCCCCCACCTCCACATGGTCACATTAAGACTCAATTTCCAGCATATGAATCATGGTGGGACAAAATACCACCAGTACCTCTCTCAGCTCACGGTATTACTTTACTTTCTATTTTCAATTGGTTTCCTACACTGTGAGAAAGACTCACTTGTACATTTGGATTTTGACACACTATTTTTTTATTATTTTAACACTTTATTCTTAGCTGAGCACCATAAGGCAAACTAAAGAACTTCTCTGAGATTTATCTTTCACATCTACAAGTCAATGTGATAAGACTTACCTAAAATAATTACCTACACTTATTTGAAATAATTATACCTGTAAGTGTTTTAGAAATAACTAAAAATGACAACATTTATAAGTTCTTAAGGAAACACTTGTCAAATGGTAATGCTAAGTAAATAGTTGCTTTTATTTTAAGCAGTGTTCCCATATCAGGAAACAGAAGATTCTATTCTATTCTCTCTCTCTCTCTCTCTCTCTCTCTCTCTCTCTCTCTCTCTCTTTTGGTACCAGGGATTGAACTCAGAGGCACTTAACCACTGAGCTATATCCCCAATCTTTTTGTATTTTTTATTTTGAGACAAGGTCTTACTAAATTACTTAGAGCCTCACTAAGTTTCTGAGGCTAGCTTTGAACATGTGAACCTCCTGCTTCAGCCTCTAGAGTCAATTTTGAACTAAAAGGTTTTTGGCTAAGAATAAAACATGGTTATTATTATTATTTTAAATATCTAAGTGAGTGAAAAAATTCATCTTTCATTCTTGTCAATTTTTCATAAGGGCATATATTTACACCAGAATGAGATTAGCATTTAAGAGTCAATTTGTCCACATTCTTTCCTTCCCTCAGATACAAGTCAGTTAAATACCTGCAACTGAGAATTAACTACATAAATTATATAGTCCATATGATATCAAATTAACCACAAAATAAGATCTATTATTTAAAACTGCTGTGAGGACAATTCATATTTATCTTTAATTTAAATCCCGCAGGCTCTAATTTCAATTTATTTGCTCTATGCATATTCCCAATGGAGCAAATAAATAGGTGCTCTCACTGTTGAAAGAAAAACAACAACTACAACAAAAAGCATTGCTTGAAGAATGTGAAAAATATTTATATCATAGAGACCTTAATAATATATGTATGTATCTTAATAACAAATCAGTAGGAATATAATAGCTATCTTCCCATTATATTTGAAATTTTAAGAAGACTTTTAATCATTGACTTTACTGACTTTATAAGTATAAACACCAATAAAAATAGGTTCATGTGTTGGAAAGAGTAGATGCATTATTTTCTAATAGGGTAAGAATGTCAGCAATCTTCAAAAACTTACACATCCTCTTGGACCCAGGGGATGCCCAAGTAATTGAAAAAACAACACAACAATACTGGTTTCTAATGGTTCAGCAATGCTGCATACACAAAAACACTGAAACTATACAAAAATAATTAGGGCACACTGCTTACTGAGCATAAATATAATGGCAGTGCTTCACACCTTCTAAAGATTTTTTGTCATGCTTTTACACAAAATTAAGGAGAATTTTATGTAAAGTTTAGGAATTATAATTCACTATTTAATTTATACATTTGCCTAATGCCATAAAATCAAGATAATCAATTTAGCTTTTGACAATGTAATTTATTTTCCATATTCTTGCATAATCCTTCTTTTCCAGAATGCATTTTAATATATGACTTACATTAAATGAAATTCACATGATTAATCACAAAAGATCCCTGGACACTTGCTAGCTTTGATGAAATTCTCTAGCAAAACAAAAAGTTCATTCTTGGGTGGTTGTTTCTAACCACTGTGAGTATTTTTATTTCATATACTTTTTAACGGAATTGTTGAAAAAAATTTTACTAATGTCCAAAGATAAGTAAAAAAAAATAGAGATCTTCGAGATAATAACTATTCAAAAAAGAAAGAAAGAAAAATTAGGGGAAAAAAAGAGCTGAAATGATGAAAAGATAAGATGTTGAAATGTGGAAGTGGAAAAGAAATAAAAAATACGAGAAAAAAATCTAAGCCCATGGATGATAAGAAAAAGGAAGGAACATTAAGTCATATGAAGAAAGAGAAAGACACCCAGAAATTAAATTTAATATTGTGCTATGGGTAAATCCTCAGATAATAAAGGCCATTATTATGTAGAACATAGACAGTCAACTTTCCATAAATACAATAAAATACCTGACAAAGCTTAACTTTTTAAGGAAAAATTTCTTTAGGTCACATCATCAGAGGCTAAAAGTCCAAATAGTACAGTGAAGGCTCTGGCAAGAGTCCTCTTAGCAACATCACTCATGGTGGGATGGCAATGGCAGGAACATATTCGGGAGCTAGCAATCATATTGCCAAACAAGAAACCAGAGAGAGAGTATGGCCCCACAGCTCCTTTTGAGGGCATGTCCCTAATTGACTCAAGGACCTCTCACTAGTCCTTGCATCCTCAATGTTCCACCATGTCTCAATACCATCACCCTGTGGTCTAAATTCCCAGTACATGAATATTTGAGGGAAGGAAAAACAATCCAAGTCATAGCAATGAGATTTAGAATGGAGTGGGATATGCAGAATTGAATATGAGGAAGTTGTTTTAAACTTTGTGAGAGTACTTTTGCTAAATGAGAATAGAGTATAAGCCAGAGAATTTCAAAGAAAAAATATCAGAGCTGATGGAACAGTCCTAGAGGTGGATGGTCATTGAAAATTGAAGGCTTGAAAGGAAAGGTAATGACAGACTGATTGTGATGTTGAAAAACACAATTTACTCAGTTGAAAAAGAACTAGAAAAGTTTATCTGTTTATCAGAAAGCTTTTTTCCTTTAACAGTTTGGGACTAAATTTTTGTGTCAATTTGCCTGGGCCATGGCATGCTCAAATATTTGTTCACAGGTTATTCTGGGCCTGTCTGTGAGGGTGTTTCTAGATAATATTAGCATTTAAATCAATGGACTGAGGAAGGAAGATTGTAGTCTCCATATGAATGGTCCTCTTTTAATCTATTGAAGGCCTGCATACAACACAATAGCAGAGTAAGATAAAATTCATTCCCACTGACTGACTGTATTCAAGCTGGAACATCTGTATTTGCTTTCAGAATCAGATGTATCATCCATATTCCTAGGTCACCAGCTTGCTAACTGTAGATCTTGGTACTTCTCAGCTTCCTTAATCACATGAGATAATTCCTTCTCATAAGCCCGTGTGTGTGTGTGTGTGTGTGTGTGTGTGTGTGTGTGTGTGTGTGTGTCTGGTGAATCCAGGCTAATAGAGATGTTTGTATTGAGAGTGATTCTACAGGAATAAAATTTTAAGGATGTGTTTTCTAAATTGATTGGGCTTTTCAGCATTTATTCTTTAATCTGATTAAATTTAAATATGTTAATGATTCCATTTCCTGTAGAAAAGAGAACTCTGATAGTCCATGTTGTGCTCTGGCAATAGAGATAAGCAAAATATCTACACTGGATACTACTGATTAAACCACATATTAAAAAAATAAGGAGCAGGGTGACTGTATACATAATACTTTGAATTTTTTTGAAAACGAACACATATAAAGAGGTTATCTGCTTTGTGTGAATACTGCTGAACAAAGTGGTGAAAAAAATGATGAGCCTAGGGATCCTAATTCATAGCTAAAGCACTGCATAAATGACCTGAAAATTTCTATGCATGCCCTAAAGGAGATCCTATCTCCTTTACCTGCAAGGCTTAGATAGTTGAAAAATATCACAGAACCCTGTACTATAAATGGCTGAATTACAATATGAGTTTAACTCCTAGTTTTACAGGGTATCTACCATTAAAGGGCAGACACATCTCATAGTATCTCCAGTGGGCCCCTACACCCATCCTGATTTTTTCTCAGTTCCAGAATGCATAATTAAAATAAACATACTCAGTGGCTGTCAAAAGCCCCACATTGGCTCCATGAAGTGTGGAATGTGAACTATTATTACATAAAGTAGAAGTCACTGGAGCTGAAAAATAGTAGAAAAAACGTAATATTTTGTTCCTTAAAGAATGACAGAAATTCATACTACCATTGTGGACTTTAAAGATGCAGCAGCATAGATTCTCACCATATCCCCATTCAATTCACCTGTGTGGCTTGTGTGAAAGAGATGGATTTTGAAGAAGCATGGTAGATTATTGTGAGATTAATCAAGTGGGGACTCCAATTATAGCTGTTATATCAAGGTAGTTATATTGTTTAAGTAAATTAACATATACTTTTGTACACAGAATGTAGTTATTGATATGGCAACTTTTTTATTTTTTTATTTTTTTTGGTACTGGAGATTGAACTCAGGGGCACATGAACACTGAGCCACATCCCCAGCCCTATTTTGTGTTTTATGCAGAGACAGGGTCTCACTGAGTTGCTTAGCACCTCGTTGTTGCTGAGTCTGGCTTTGAACTCGGGATTCTCCTGTCTCAGCCTCCCTAAGTGCTGGGATTACAGGCTTGCGCCACCGTGCCCAGCTGATATGGCAACTTTTTATTCTTGAAACTTGTTAGTAAAGACTGGCAAAAGCAATTTACTTTCATTTAATAAAGTCAGCAGTACAGTATTCTGTCCTACCTCAGGGCATATCAACTCTCCAAATCTATTTAAGGGTGTATTTCAAAAAAATCTTACTTTTATCTTCTGAAAGATTTCATACTAGTCCATGATATTGATGATATTATGCTTACTGGATCTAGTAAGCAATACAGAACAACCACTCTAGACTTATTAGTCAGACATCTGTACATCAAAGAGTAGAAAAGAAATATGACAAAAATTCAGGAACCTTCTTTCTCAGTGAAATTTCCAAGAGGTCTGTTGTGTGGGAAGATCCAGATATACCTTCTAAGGTGGAGGATATATTGTCTGTCCCTTCTTACAACCACAAACAAAAACTAGTAAGATTCTTTGGGCCTTGGAAGCAACACATGACTCATTTGGTCTTGGTACTCTGGTTCATTTACCTAATGACATGAAAATCTGTTAATTTTAAGTGGTGCCCAAAACAAAAAAAGTATCTACAGTAAGTCCAGTCTTCTGTTCAAGCTGCCCTTTTGCTTATCTATATGACCCAGAAAAATTAATGGTACTTGAAGTGTCAGTGACACATAAGGATGTTGTTTGGAGCTTTTGGCAGCCTCCTATAGATGAATAGGTGAACCATATCATAGGCCCTATAAGTTTTGGAGTAAAGCTCTGCTATCCTCTGCAGATAACTACTCTCCTTTTGAGAAATAGCTTTTATCCAGCTACTGCATAGACTGAATACTTAAACATGGGCCACTAAGTTACCACACAACCTGAGCAACCCACTCTTTATGTCGTGCCTCGCATGGGTCTGCTGATGAACAGGGGTCTCAGAGACGAAGGTATAGGGCCCTTAGGAAGGGCAATATGGGGTCCCACAAGATGAGGGTACAGGGGGAACTGTCACGGAGTCACTCACCCAGACACCGGGGGTTAGGTAAAATTGCTCTACCAAGAGAGATGCAGAACCCGTTTATTTCAGGAAGTGTAACAGTTTATATAGGGTCCTCAGACTAATTGTGGCCCTGGGATTACAGCCAATGGGGTATTGCTCCGTGTCAGGCATGCAGCCAATCAGCATGGGGTGAGGAATGAGGAGGGGAGGTGCTGAAGGCAGCCAATCATCATGGGATGAGGAAAGGGGAGGGGAGGCACTGAAGGTATAAATGCACAGAATCATTCCATCATCAAATGAAAGTGGGATATATGTGATGGGGTACAAGCAGACCCTAAAGGCACAAGTTACATGCAGAAGGAGCCCAAATGCCTACAGTTCCTGCTCCTGCTACACTGCTTTCTTTGTTTCAGTCTTAACCTATTATTTGATGGAAATTTCTCCACAATTAGTTAACAAAGGAGGAAGAGACTAGAGCCTGATTTCCAAATGCTTCTGCACATTATTCAGACCTAACTTGAGCTAAATAGCCTCAGCACTAGAGTCCTTTTTGGTAACACTCATGAAGAACAGTAGTAAAGGGAAATCCTGCTAGTGAACAGAATGTCATGCAGTGAACCTGATTATTCACTTTGCTTGAGAGAAAAGGTCAGAAGTGCAATTGTGTACAGATTCATAAGCTGAAGCCAATTGTAGACTACTAGGTTGTCAGGGACTTGGAAGGAAAATTGGTGGCAAGGAAATTTGTGGAAGAAATATGTATATATATACCTGTCTAAATGGGAAAGTAAATGTGAAGATATTTGTGTACTATATGCATTTTCACCCCAAATTTGACATCATGAGAGGAGAGCATTAATAATCAAGGGAATAAGATGGTTCATCCTATAGATATGTCAGCCTCTTTCTTTAGCATTTTTTTCAGTTACTGTGCATCACCTGATGGGCTCATGGACATAGTGAACATTGTGACCATGAATGTCTTCTATAAGCTTGACATGTACTTTCAGTCATCAAGACTGACCTGGTTGTAGCCATTTCTAAGTAGCCAAACTACCAGCTGTAATAAATAATACCTATATGGCACCATTCCCTTGATTAATCAGCCAATTACTTTGTGGAAGTTTAATTACATTGGATTCATTCCATCATGGAAGAGTAGACATTTACTCGGAATACGCTCTGCTGAAAGTGTCAGTCATGGAATACCTCTTCCACAGTCGTCGTATTACACAGAGCACCACTCTGATTGAAGAACTTGTTTCACAGAAAATGGAGGTAGGAAATGCTCTCATGCTCCTGAAATCCACTGGTCTTAATATGTTACCCACATTCTAAAATTGTTAGTTTGAAGACTCAGTATTAACATTAGCTCTGCATATATTGTAGAACTGTGCCAAGGTTTTCCATAAGTATATATATATATATATATATATATATATATATATATATATATATGTATATACACACTAAATCAGCATTCAAAATATAGCAAAATATAGTGGTTATAATGATTTGAATCTGGAATGTCCCCAAAAGTTCATGTGTGTAAGCATATTCCCTAATGCAGCAGAGTTCAGTGATGGGGCTTCTAAGCAATAACCTGGTCGCTAAACTCATCAATGGATTAATCTGTTTGCTGGAGTATAGGTGGGACCTGGATGGAGGAAGTAGATTCCTGGGGACATGGCCTTAGACTATATGTATTTCTTATTCCTCACCTTGCGTCTCAATTCCTATTAGCGGAGCAGCTTTTTGCCACCACAGCCTTCTATAATGATTTTCTGCCTCCTCTCTGACCCAGAGCAATGCAGTTTGTGGACCATGAACTGAGAACTCTGAAACCATGAGCCAAAACAAACCCTTCCCCCTTTAAATTGTTATTGTCAGATATTTTGGTCACTGTAATTCAAAGTTAGCTAACACAGTGGTAATTCTATCATAGCCAGATATTATGGGTCTAGGATTTAAGTAAAGAAAATGGCATGAAACTAAACATTGTTACTCCTAGTGGCTCTTTAGCAGTTTATTTTGCTTCCCATTCTTGTGATCTTATGCTCTACAGGCTTAGGAGTTTTAGTTTCAAAGGAAGTAATGACTACTGGGAGACAAAATAATAATTATGTTGATGTGACAATTAAGACTCACCTCACCATTTTGGCCCTTTCTGCCTCTTAATCAACAGGTAAATCAGAGAGTTACTGTGCTGGCTGAGTGGGCCTGACTATCTAGGGGAATTTATGGCTGCTACACAATGAGAGTAAGGAAAAGTAACTCTGTAAAACAGAAGATCACTTAGGATATTTCATAATATTTCCACATTTTGTGATTAAAGTCAATGAAAATCTACAATAGCCCCATCCAGGCAGGACTACTGATGTCTCACACTATTCAAGAATGAAGGTTTGAGACATTCCACCAAATACAATATTATGCTTACTGAAAGCAAAAAATAATACACAATGATTAATGGAAGAAGGCAGTTATAAATACCATCTTTAATTATGTCACCACTTACAGAGATGAAGAATATAATTATCATAAATATTCTTTCCTCATTTTGTTATTATTGTGCATATAGGAAATATTTTCATTCCTTTCCCTCTTGCTTTCATCCTTCATCATGTAACACAAAGTACATTGAAAAATTTTAATATAAGTATTGTTAATTTTACATCAGAGTACTTAAGTTATGTAAGATATAAAGGATACAAATATTTATTAGTCAAAAATTTTACTTTCTGTGATAGGAAAATTAATTGGAATATTTCTAGTTGTATCATAATAGTTGTATAATGATAGGCAGAGTTATAACCTTGTTATTATCTTTATTCAGGGATTAAATATAATTTAAATAGATATGTATACAGGTGAAAGTTAACAAGAAGTGGACTTATATTTATTTTTTTATGTCAACTTTATATGTCACTGGATGCCCAGATATTTTCTTAAACACTATTCAAGGCATGTCTCAGAAATTGTTTATAGATGAGATTAACATTTGAATGTATAGATTGAACAAAACAGATTGCTCTCTTCAATGTGGGCGGGTCTCATGCAATCCATTGATGGCCTGAATAGAACAAAATGGTGGATAAGAAAGAGTTCACTGTCTTTTCCTGACTCTTCAAACTTGGAATTATGTCTTCTACTTCTCTTGGAATTGGACTGGAAGTATAACATTACTCTCCTGGGTCTCCAGCTGGCAAACTGCAGATCTTGGGACTTCTTAGCCTCCATCACAACATGATCCAGAGTGTCTATCTCTCTTTACTTCTCTCCTTCCCCTGAACACAGCCTATTGGTTCTGTTTCTCTAGAAAACCCAGGCTAATAAAGATATCAAATGGTAGAAACAATGTATTTTTTTCAGTCCAGTGGACTCTTTTTTCTTATTGTAATTTTAAGTTATTTTATGAATGCCTTACAAAAGTAAGAATGAAAGGCTAACAAAATATTTTCATATGAAAATGTAGTAATAATTTAAATGTAACTTTTTCCATATTCTCCTAGTTGTAAACACACACACATACACATACACACACACACTAACGCACTGAAATGGACATCGTCCCTGAATGCAACTAACTACTCATTAGCTGTCATATTTTCTTTATTCTATGGAAGATTCTAAAAAGAATGAAATTATAAGTAGAACTCCTCCCCGATAGCAAAGAACTTCTCCAAAAATAAAACAAAAAACTACAGTTGAGTCCAGTGAACTCTGATGTCACACCAAGGGCTGAGTTGTCTAGGAATGTATAATGACTATATTGATCAAGCTTTTCTTATGGTGACATCTGGAATGGAAATAACATTGAGGCTTGTAGGAGTTTTCTCCAGCTTGCATCTTTATGTTCTGCTCATCACCTTATCTGTGTATCCTGAAGAAAAAGAGTAAATTAACTTCCCTTTTCTGTCACTTTAAAAAAATTATTCTACTTAGGTATACATGATAACAAAATGCATTTTGATTCATTGTATACAGGTGGAGCAAAACTTTTCATTTCTCTGGTTGTACGTGATATAGAATTACATCATATATGCAGTCATACATGAAGCCAGGGCTATGATGTCCATCTCATTCCACTATCTTTACTGTCCCCATGCCGCCTCCTCCTTCCCTCCCCTTTGACCAAAATTCCTCCATTCTTCCCATGTCCTCTCCTCCATTATGGATCAGGATCTACTTATCAAAGAGAATATTCAGCCTTTGGTTTTTTTGGGATTGGCTTACTTTGCTTAGCTTAATATTCTCCAACTCCATCCATTTACTGTAAATGCCATAATTTTATTCTCTTTTATTGCTGAGTAATATTCCATTGTGTATATATACCACAGTTTCTTTATCTATTCATCTATCGAAGGGTATCTAGGTTGGTTCCACAGTTTAGCTACTGTGAATTGAGCTGGTATAAACATTGAAGTGGCTGCAGCACTGTAGTATGCTGTTTTAAGTCTTTTGGGTATAGACCAAGGGGTGGTATAGCTGGGTCAAATGGTGGTTCCATTCCAAGTTTTCTAAGGAATCTCCATACTGCTTTCCAGATTGGTTGTACCAATTTGCAGTCCCACCAGCAATGTATGAGTATGCCTTTCCCCTCACAAACTTGCCAAAACTTATTGTTGTTTGTTTTCTTGATAATTCCCATTCTGATTGGAGTGAGATGAAATCTTAAAGTAGTTTTGATTTGCATTTCTCTAATTGTTAGAGGTGTTGAACATTTTTTTCATATGTCTGTTGATGGATTGTATATCTTCTGAGAAGTTTCTGTTCAGATCCTTAGCCCATTTATTGATTGGGTTGTTTGTTTTTTTGGTGTTAAGTTTTTTGAGTCCTTTACATATCCTGGAGATTAGTGCTCTATTTGATGTGTGTGTGACAAAAATTTGTTCCCAAAATGTAGGCTCTTTGTTCATTTCATTGATTGTTTCTTTTGCTGAGAGGAAGCTTTTTAGTTTGAATCCATCCCATTTATTGATTCTTGATTTTACTTCTTGTGCTATAGGAGTCTTGTTAAGGAAGTTGGGGCCTAATCCGACATGATGAAGATTTGGGCCTACAATTTTCTTCTATTAGGTATATGCTCTCTGGTCTAATTCACAGATCCTTGATCCACTTTGAGTTGAGTTTTGTGCATGGTGAGAGATAGGGGTTTAGTTTCATTTTGCTGCATATGGATTTCCAGTTTTCCCAGAACCATTTGTTGAAGAGGCTATCTTTTCTCCAATGTACATGTTTGGCACCTTTGTCCAGTATACAATAACTGCATCTAGGTGAGTTTGTCTCTGTGTCTTCTATTCTTTATTATTGTTCTACATGTCTGTTTTGGTGCCAGTACCATGCTGTTATTTTTTATTATTATTATTATTATTATTATAGCATTGTAATATTGTTCACGGTCTGATATTGTGATGCCTCCTGCTACACTCTTCTTGCTAAGGATTGTTTTGGCTATTCTGGGTCTCTTCTTCTTCCAAATGAATTTCATGATTGACTTTTCAGTTTCTATAAGGAATGACATTGGGGTTGAATTGGAGTCTCATTGAATCTATATAGTGCTTGAAACAACGTATTTTTAAGACATATATTATAGTTGCAAGTATGTACATTAATTAACCAATATCTTTTTGTGAGGAGCATCAAAAATTTGACTCTCCTTACAATCTTCAAATAAGGTAAGAAGTCATGTTTGAACTATAAATAATATAATTGTTGTGCCTACATCAATGGCTTTTCCACATATATATTTGTATGTACACACAGTTATACATTTAAATCATTGCTGAAAGTACTCAGTCATGTTACTGGTTGAAATGTTTAATGTTACATTATAAGGGTATAATGATTTGGAGAAATCATTCTTACCTGAGACATTAGATCTGTTTCTTTTATCATTAACCATGTAAATCTGATTAATTCACTTAACTAAAGGAACTTCACATTTTCCATTTATGAAATATGAATTATAAGATAATCTTTAAGTTCTATATTATATGTCAAATTGAACCTGGGCACAGTGACACATGCCTGTAATCCCAGCTATTCAGAAGGCTAAGGCAGGAGGATCACAAGTTTGAGGCAGCCTGGTAAAACTTAGCAAGTCCCTGTCTCAAAATAATTTTTTTCAATCCACAATATCACATTTTAAAAAAAGAAGTGAAATATATTATATGTCAAATTTTATTCTATTCACAGAATTTGTTCTTTAAATTTCCCAAAAAAATACTGTATAAAGTTGCTTTTGCTAAAGTTGTTCTTGTATTTAGAAACAAGAGTACATAAGAATTTTTCAAACTATAAAATAAAGTTTCCGAATCATCCATTTTGAAGAAGTCCTTAAAAGTGATGATAGATCATAGTGCCTTTTATATGTATTGAGTATAAAGTTGAAGCCTACATTAAATGTACTTAATAGCATTAATGCATGCGCAGACTTTTTTCAATGTGTCACATATAATTTTTGTCTAGTGGATGATATATGTAGAGACTAAAAATATAAACCACCTGTTGTTCAGATTTGCACTGCTGAGAGTACTGCATTGTTTAGCTTTTCTACAGTGTTCTGTGTGTGTCAATATTGATTTCAGAAAAAGTAATAAAGGATCCTGTCAAAATAAAATTAAAACCTAAGGCAATTTACTTTGCTGAAGGGGGTCAGCTTTAATAACCATCACCATCTTACTAGAACTGCTGTGAAATTTCATTAACACTGTACTCCAGTCACATATCAGCTAGGTTTACAATTACTACTTGATTATATGTCTGTATAGATCGTTAGGCACAAGCCTTTTTGTGCCCTGTATTGTTCAGTGCATGGAGTCTCTTTTCAATTCAGTGGAAAATCTATTCAAAAAGAAAATGATAATAAAAAAAGGTAGATACTGGAACTGTTCCTCAACTCTGCACAAAATTACTAAAGACATTGCAATTTCAGGACATTTGGTGTTTTAATCTATTCACCCTTCTTAGGTTAGATATCTACTTGAGATGAAAGAGTGATTTTATATATAAAGAAAAAAGAAAATATGCAAGAGTTTGGAAACTCAGGTAGTACGTAACAGAAAAAATATACAATGGTCTTTATTCTTACTACTTAGAAGAAAAATATTCTCTATCCATGTATTATTAACTAAAACAAATTCACTCTTTCAATGCATGAATAACGAACCTGGAAAAACATAAAAACTACAGAGGCACTGAAATGGTAAGAAATATGTGTGAACACTTTTAATCAATAGTTGGATATTCCTGTGTAATTCTTTCCAACTACAGACTGGAAACATTTTATGTTAAATTTTGAAAAAAAAATTTTATAACTTTTTATTTTTTTGCTTCAGCAAATAATACTGCTTTGTGTGGTGTTCACAACAGGTCAACACATAGAATCCTTCTCAGTAACAAATATTTATTGAGGTGAGGTTCTGTTCTATTTACTTGTATGTGTATTTGTTGGCAAGTTATAAATCATTTTATAGATGATATAATCCACAGTTCCACAGGTCACAACAACATTTTGAGATGTAAATTTGAAAGTAAAAGTAGGCATTTGTCAATCACCCAAACCTGCCACTCATAGGATCTGCATACAGTCCAATGTCAAGGCAACATTAATCATGTTGGCAGTATGTTAGAAAGCCACATTTACTGATAGGTAATTTCTAGACAATCATATAGCACAAACTCTAGTGTCTAGTGTCCATCATAACTCACAGAATCTATGAGGAACATCGATCCTGACTAATCCTGTGTTGAATCTCCTTTGGTTGTTCATTTATACTCCAGTTCTTTTCTGTGACTGGAATACTGCACTGAACCCCCATACTTAGGACTGAGTTCTTCTCAGCCCTTCATTTGGTAGGTTGAGCCATGCTCTTCTCTAATCTCTTCAGCTTGAATTGAAAATCAACTACAAGTAGTTGAATCACTTTTGTTTATCCTAGAACCACAGAGTTATATCTTCCCTATAACAATTCTGACTGATACTTTGAGATTATTTCAGTACATTAATTACAAGCTCTGAATTTGAAGTAAAATAGATTCTGCTTAAAATATTTCAAAACTGTCTTTGCTAACTACTGGCAACTATCTTTTTCTAAGTCTGTTTTATTATCTATTGAGAAAGGAATAAACTGGGTGCAAAGGCACATGCTTGTAATTCCACCAAATCCAGAGGCGAAGATAGGAGGATCACAATGAAAAATAAAATGAAAGAAGACTGGGGATGCACATCAGTGGTAAACATCTATGCTCTCAATCCCTAGTTCCAAGTAAACAAACAAACAAAGAAAAGAAAAATTAAAAAAAGAGAGAGGAATAGTATTTAATAATTGTTTCTACCTAATGAGAATGTTGAAGAATTAGTGATTAAAATATTACATGCTAAATAGCAAATAATAAATGAGAGAAATATTAACTATGACCTCCAACTTTATCAGAGTTTGACTATTGAGATTATATTATCTCCGATGTACAAGTTGGATTCATCCTTGCAATAGTGTAAATGACTAAACTTTCTTTACACTCCTGTGCTACAACTGGAAAGAATTCTCTTTCCTTACCCCTTAAAGGAGGTAGTACCAAGAATTATGACTTTTCTCTGTCCTTAAGAGTTTTGCTTACCTCAAACATTTTCTTGTTGTCTTTATTAGAAAAGCATATACTCCCTTAATGTCTGTCATCAACAAGAGTTGCCTTTCTCACTACTACCATTTTCAATATGGAGACTTACTGCAGATGGAAGGGTAAATACTGACCTTTATATTTTATTCAGTCACCAATCCTATATACAATGGGACTCAAAATGAACACAGATTCCCCAAGTATTAAAATTAATGGATTACCAATCGTAGAAGGTGAATTGGTCCTTTCAGTTTTTGGATCAATTTCTTCCAAATACACAGCATACTAAGTAGTGGACTCAATTACATTTGAATGACAACACTTCAGTGTCATATACATAGGACACTCATTCTGGCTTTCTTTAATCAGAGGTACTCAGTGCCCAGGTCAGAGTCTTTCCTCAAGTGATCTCCCATCTAGCAATAAAGTTCTTCAGATTCTTCTAAGAAAAAGTGATTCTTTGGGTCTTCTCCTAATAGTAAAGACATTTTTAGTTGGGCATGCATATTAGGTATGCTTTAGACCTTTATGAAATGTTTTAATGTTTTTGTTAGTGCATTATAATAGCGGAGTGCATTTTGACATGATCATACATGAAATTTTTACTTTACGAATGATATTCTTTTATTTTCCTTCTCCCTATACTCAAACTACATGATTACACCTTCCATTAAGCTCCATCCATTCTGACTCAGAATAAAAAAATGTTATTACTTCTTTTCAAGAAAGAATGTGAAAATAGATTGTGAGAAAATTCTGGATCCTATTTATTTGATGGATATGTTTGAGTATACTACTTAGCCTTTCCAGTCCTAAGTCACTTAATCATTAAAATAGGGACAATGTTTTGTAAAGCCCAGAACGTAATATTATAAATTATTTGGTCCAAACCTAGAAAATAGAAAGCAATAAATACATATAAGCTGATATTATCATCATTAGTATTACAATTGCTACCTATTGCTTCATTTAGGATATACTATAGCCAACTTGATCAATTACTAAGCAAAACCCTGCATCATAACTTAATATACTAAACTTCTGATTTATAAGAGTGAGAAAAGACTTGTTGACTCACTTCAAATTCTTATTTCCTATTTACTTTTCTACACAAATATTCTGTCTTCCACTCCTTTACTATATTTTATTTTTCAAATAGAATAACATTTTGTCCCATTCTTTTAAAAATTCCTGCATCCTGTAGAGATTGTGACTGTTGATCATTAGTTGAATATCCTGCCCACCAGGATTCCAAAAATCTCTAACTTACCACTGAATAGCGTTCTGTTTTTCACGTATGATCTAGAGGTAATGAAGTCTTTGACTCATCATTTATAGGAATATATCAAAAATCAAATGCAGTCCTTTTGTCTAGTTCACACAGGCCAGAGTAGATATCACCACAGTGGCAAGGCTGTGAAATCCACAGGTAGCATTCTTGGCACACCAAGAACACTTCTAAAAAAACTATTTCCCTAATTGCCAACTGGCCTCTTTAACTTTGCCACAGTATGTTTTAATATTACTATGAGGGCCATTCTTGCAAAGGTGGCTAAGCTTATTGGTTTGAAATATGAAACAGGTTGATCTCACCAGTTTTAAGACTGTGAAGACATTATGAATAAAATATTACCTTTTTGTTTTTATTTTTATTTTTTTTTGTATTTAATTTATTTGTTCTATTTAGGCTTACATGATAACAGAGTACAATTTGATTTATTATACATAGAGGATGACATATCAATTTTCTAGTTGTAAGTTGTAAAGAATCACAACATATATGCAGTCATACGTAAATTTAGGGCTATGATGATCATATTCCACCACCTTTACTGTCCCCATGCCCTCTGCCCCTTATACCCCTGTGAACAGAGTTCCACCATTGTTCCCATGACCTTCCCCACATTATGGATCAGCATCTACTTATCAACGAGTACATTCGGCATTTGGTTTTCTGAGATTGGCTTACTTCACTTAGCATGATATTCTCCAACTCCATCCATTTACCTGCAAATGCCATAAATGTATTCTCTTTTATTGCTGAGTAATATTCCATTGTGTATATATACCACAGTTTCTTTATCCAGTCATCTATCGAAGGGCATCTAGGTTGGTTCCACAGTTTAGCTATTGTGAATTGAGCTGCTATAAACATTGAAATGGCTGCAGCACTGTAGTATGCTGTTTTTAAGTCTTCCGGGTGTA
>JAQQSJ010001199.1:0-14286 GCA_028644305.1 Xerus rutilus | reverse complement strand
AGTTCCTTACAAATTCTATGATTGTTTTTTCTATTTCTGTGAAGAATGTCATTAGTATTTTGATACAGATTGCATTGAATCTGTAGACCACTTTAGGTAGTATGGACATTTTAATTTTATTTCTTCTAATCCATTAACATGGAATATCTTTTCCTTTTGTGTCCTCTGCAGTTTTTTTCATCAGTGTTTTATACTTACAGAGATCTTTCACCTCCTTGGTTAAATTTATTTCTAGGTATTCTTGAAGCTATTATAAAATGAGATTTCTTTCTTTGAATTTCTTCTTCAGCTAGTTCATTATTTGTGTGTAGAAATGCTACTGATTTTTATATGTTGAGTTTGCATCCTGCAACTTTACTGAACTATTTTATCAGTTCTAAGTTTTTTGATGGAATCCTTAGGTTTTTCTATACATAAGATCATGTAGTCTGCAAACCGGGACAATTTGACTTCCTCTTTCACAGTTTGGATGCACTTTATTTCTTTTTCTTGACTAATTGCTCTAGCTAGGACTTCCAGTATTATATTAAATAAGAGGATGAAAGTGAACACATTCTTGTCATGTTCCTTCTCTTAAAGAATGTGCTTAAGAAAATACTGTATAGTTAATACAAACATCTGTAGACAGCAGTGTAACATCAGTAACATTGAATATATGTACTGATGACCCAGCTACTTCTAGGTAATTATCATAGAGAAATTCCCACATATGTTGTTTTAGTCGGCTTTTTTGTTGCTGTGACCAAAGGACCTGACAAAAACAATTAGAGGAGAAAAAGTTTATTCACGGGACTATTTCAGAGGTCTCAGTCCATAGATGACTGGCTCCATTCCTCTGGACTCAGGTCCTTGGGACTCAGGTGAGGCTGGTATTCATGGTGCAAGAATGTGATGGAGGAAAGTAGCTGGGAACATGGCACCACGAGGTAAAGAGAAAGCTCTGCTCAACAGGGACAAAATACAAACCCCAAAGGTATGCTTCCAGGGACCCATCTCCTCTAGCTACACCCTACCTGCCTATAGTTACCATCAAGTTAATCCCTATCAAGGAATAAATGCACTGATTAGGTTAAACCTCTTATAACTCAACCACTTCATCTCTAAACTTTGTTGCATTCTCTCATACATGAGCATTTGGGGGACACCTAATATCTAAACCATAACATACATACACAAGGAGATTTGTATGAGAAAGTTCACAACAGTTTTTTTGCCTCATTCATTTTTTGTTTTTGTTGTTCTAATTAGTTATACATGATAGTAGAATGCACTTTGACACATCATACATAAATGGAGATAACTTCTCATTCTTCTGCTTGTACATGATGTAGAATAACACTGGTCATGTAGTCACATATGCACATAGGGCAATAATGTCCAATTCATTCTATTATCCTTCTTACCCCCACACCCCCTCCCCTCTGGTTACTCTATTCTATTCTGCCTATTCCAAAGTAACTCTATTCTTCCCTAACCACCTCTGCTTTATTGTGAATTAGTATCTGCATATCAGAGAAAACATTCAGCCTTTGGTTTTGAGGGATTGGCTTATTTTGCTTAGCATGATATGCTCCAGCTCCATCTATGTACCCACAAATGCCATCATTTTATTCTTTAAGGCTAAAGTAACATTCCATTGTGTATATATACCACATTTTCTTTTTTTTTTAAGATTTTTTTTAGCTGTAGATGGACATAATGTCTTTATTTTATTGCTTTGTATGTGGTGCTGAGGATCGAACCCAGGGCCTCACGCATGCGAGGCAAGCGCTCTACCGCTGAGCTACAATCCCAGCCCCCCACATTTTCTTTTAATACTTGCAAATAATCAAAAACAAATGTTCATCAACAAGAGAATGGATGCATTACTGTTTATTTGTATAATAAAGTGTTATGTGGCATGAAGAGTATACCTATCAACAACAACCAAACAACTTGTAAAGTGACAAATACAATGTGAGCCATTTGCTAGATCCTAACGCTTGCTAGCAAGTGCTCTGTATTGCTTATCAATACAGACATAGTAGAAGTATAAAAGCCAGGTGTGGAAATAAATACAAATTCATGATAGTGGTTATCTCAGGCAGAGGAATAAGGGCAGTAGGCATTATGTAGAAGACATCAGCTCTGCCTAAAGTGTTTTAGTTTTGCTTAAAAAGTCAGAATAAAATAGCCAAAATGCTAATGTTTTTTTAATATTATTTTAAAGCTTTATTTTATTGATGTATGTATTTTGTATGTGGTGCTGAGGATCAAACCCAGTGCCTCACGCGTGCGAGGCAAGCACTCTACCACTGAGCCACAACCCCAGCCCCCAAAATGTTAATGTTTAAATGAGTTATGTGCATACAAAAGTGTTGTGTTACTCTCCATTCCTATGTGAAGTTCTAAAATATTATAGCCAGAAAAAGAAAAAAAGAATATGTAGAATTTCTCAGGCAGACTTAATAGAGAGATATATGCTTGGAATAGAGCAATATGTGCAAAAACACAAAGTCAGGAACTAGCTTCAGTCCTTAAAGAGCCATAGATCATTTGGATTTGAGCGGCTTATATTGTAAGGATCAGCTTGAAACTTACCGTCAAGGGCTGTGAGCAGGGTCTAGTGCTGCTGGGGGAGTGAGGAGTGACAGATGGAAATAATTTCTCATATTAATCCAATGCAGCTTTAACCAAGGGGCGTTCAATGGGAAGCTGTTGGAGGGTTTTGAGCAGATGCCGTTCCATTAGTCTTCTCTGGCCAATGTATAAAGAACAGTTGGAAAAAGTTTAAAAAAGAAGTTGAGAGACTAGAATTAATAGGTGGGCTTGGGACAACAGCTGAGGAATCATTTTAAATGATCTGACAAGGATTTTACTAAGGATTTGTATTTCTCAAGAGTCACTGGAAACTGCTCACATACAAAACATAGTAGTAATGATAAAACGTATACTTTTGTTTATTGGTCAGAATAAAAAAAAGCTGTCATTGAGAGCATTTCACTTCAGAAGTGAGGGGGTCTTATTATTACTGCATTTTCTATCTAATCCTTTGGGTGCTTATTATAAATGAATTATTACAGTTCTTTTAATCCACATGAATGGAAATTGATGCTGTTTTTATAGACATAGGAGACTATGCAGTGACATTGAGAAGGTCTGCCACTCCCCTGTGGCCTTATTATCTATTCCAGTGTCTGTACCCACTATACCAGCTTCATGCCCAAACATCAGAGGAAGAGAAGTTAAGCCTGGCAAATATATGGTGTATCTGTGTGTGTGTGTGTGTGTGTGTGTGTGTACACATTTAGTTTTATTGTAACAAAGCATCTATACACTTTGTTTAAAACTGAGCATCACATTTCCAATGAAAACAAAAAAGAAAATGTAAAAATGAACAAAATAACAATATTGAATGTCATCCTACAGGTTCTACCATAATAAACCTAGTGACAGTCAGCTAATTTACACTTGATATTATAGTAGCCCCTTAATGCTAGTCCCCCCAGAAAGCAGACATTGTAACAAGTCAGACACTTCTAATGCCTCCACAATCACCTAGCAGAAACTACATAGCTCCTTTAAAGGCTGAAAAAGAAATCCTGTCACTCCTAATGAAATATCCTCTGCATTGATATTTTCAGTGATTTAAAGTCGATTCTTTGGTCTTCCTCTAAATGTCCTAACTGTAACAGAATACTGGTATTCTAGCATTGTCTGTATTTGGAGCTTGGTAAAACAGCAAAAGAGAAAAGTCATCTTTGGACCCTCCCCCTAAGTCACACTCCCACACAACCAGAACCCTGCCCAAATCCCTATGCCCAGAAAAACAACTTGAGTTCCCGTCCTGCATATTAACCATCTCTCAATTGTTCCTAAATTTGTATAAATCCACAGATCAAAAAATCTCAGCAAACTTCAAGCAGGATAAACAAACAAAAAAATTCTCAGGCACATCATAATTAAATGAATG
Source organism: Xerus rutilus (assembly GCA_028644305.1). Taxonomy (NCBI): domain Eukaryota; kingdom Metazoa; phylum Chordata; class Mammalia; order Rodentia; family Sciuridae; genus Xerus; species Xerus rutilus. The sequence continues at coordinate 10,334 of JAQQSJ010001199.1, read as the reverse complement.
AAAATTGGTGATAAACAGATCATCTTAATATAACCATATTCCCACTCCTGATCAAATGCTAACTCCTCACAATGCTCTGGATTCAATCCTCTCTTACTTTCTCAGAAAACTTACTGTCAAGAACTATGAAGTTCTTAACAAGTTGCAGACTTGTAATCTGCCACCATTTCATAGACAAGTTAATCTGCTACCATTTCATAGATCCTGGGTCAGAGACAAAGAACTTTATGACTTACAGAACAGAAGCCAGGGTGAACTTCATGTTTGAGTTGGCTACCCTGTTCCCCAACCTCAGTCCAACCGGTAGGAAGTGAAGTAGTGGTGGACCCAAATGGATGCTGTATACAGTGGGTTTGTCTCACAGCTGAGGAATCTTGAGATTAGGAAACCTCAGTCTTTTAAATGCGCCACTAGCAAACATGCCCACTCTTCGCTCTGGAAGGAAATCTTATCCTGGATGACAAACATATGTGCCCTCTATTCTATAGGGACATGCCATGTCTATCTTTCAAGACTGTTTCTATATAAATATCTCTGAGAAGGCAATTTGGAATGAGCTCTCATAAGATGTACAGAAATGCAAAAGGTTCATGGAGAATTATCTCCCAGTACTTATTCTATAGCATCCCTTCTTTCTCCTGTATAATCAACAACTTTCCATAAACTGGATTCTAATCTATCACTCTGCAAATATCCTCATGCCTCTCCTAGATAACTCTACTTCAGCACCACACATTTCCTTGCCCTCACAACCAAACTCCTTGCAAGTTTCAATTATGCAAGTTAGCACCTTGTTCTTCATCTATTTGATCCTCAATCCACTTCAATGTAACTTCTGTTTCCATCTCTTTATCAAAATAGATCCTGCTCAGGGCTGGATCTACTCAGTGGTAGAGCGCTTGCCTTGCATGCTTGAGGCACTGGGTTCAATCCTCAGCACCACGTAAAAATAAATAAATAAAGATACTGTGTCCATCTACAACTAAAAAAATTTTAAAAAAAAATAGATCCTGCTCAAGGTTCCCAAGGATCTCCATGTTCTTGTATCAAAGAAACATTGGTCAGTCTTCTTCCAACGTCAGAAGAAATTCTTCTTGACTTTGCCTTGACACAGTTGACCATATCACCTCTGGCTACATTTTCTTCTCTTGCCAGGGATATTGAACTTGGTTATACTGTTTGAGCTGTGTCAAGATGCCTGGTCTAGGGTGTGATAGGAGCAGAAATGTAGCCGCAGCTGGCCTAACCAATGCCCTGGTTTGGAGCTGAATCTTTTTAGAGGAAGAGGAAGTCTAATTCTTTTTGCAATGCCACTGTCTGCTGCCCAAGCCCTCCATCTATAGTAATGCCTATGCCAAAAGAGATGCCTTTCTTTTTTTTCCCCCCTGTACTTGGGATTGAAGAGGGCTACATCCCCAGTTTATTTTTTATTTTGAGACAGGGTGTTGGACTTGGATTTGTAATCCTTTTGTCTCAGCTTTCCAAGAGTGTGGGATTATAGCTGTGCACCATCCCACCTGCCTGGAGATACCTTTGTAAAACTTGGCATCCCTTAAGAGGCACTTCTAATTCTCATAAAATCTAGTGATGCCCTTGCTCCTTATTTCTTCTAGTTTTCCTCTTACTGTTATATTTACATTTTTCTAGTCTACATATTGACAGAAAATTATTACAGTAACCAGGATTTGGCCCTCCTCTGCATCCATCCTGGTCCTTTCCAACCCATTTTCCAAGCAGCAACTAGATTGATCCTGTCACCTCCTGCATAAACTCCCCAAAGAGTTCACATTGCTCTTGGGACAGAAAACAAAGTTCTCATCCTGGCTCACCTTCTCTGGCCTGCCTTCCTCTTCAGCTTTATCTTCACTTTGCTCTTTGTGCTCATCCACAGGGGCCTTCTCAGGCTTCCTTCTGTTCCTGTAACGCTGATTCCACACACTGTGGGTTTGCACACACGCTGGCTCTTCCCAACCATACCCCCTCATCTTGATCTAGTTGATGCCTAGTGTTGGACACCTCACTTCTTCCTTATGTGGTTTAGGTTTTTATTTAAATGTGTTCATATTTTTTTCTTTTAAAGCATTTATCCAAGTTTGCAATTACACTTTTATCAATACAATTATCTTGACAAAACTCTGGCTTATTGTTTGCTGGGCTATAAAGTCCCCCCAAACAATTTACCATTATAGTCTCAATGCCTGCCACATAATGTTTTAAAAAGTAACAGTGGGTAAAAACAATAAGTAAACATCTAAGTATTCTAAAAATTATACTGTTTATTAGCATTAAATCCTTGGGCAAATCATTTAATATTAGACTGCTATTTGTAATACAAAAAAAAAAAAATAACATCTACTCATGGAACTACTGTGAGAGTTAAGTAATGACAATTGAATTACATATATGTATATACATGAATATGTTTTTTAAAATGACAGCTGTTCCTGTCAACAAAAATAATGGTTTAAAGTCGAAATACAAATGATAATTTTAAACACATCACAGATAAAGAGCTAATATCCCTAACATAGAAAGATCTTTTAAAATTGAAGATAAAAGTAGACCAAAAATTCTATATAAAAGACGAACAAAAGACATGAATATATCATTAAGAAAAACACGTAAAAATGGCCCTTAACATATAAAAAATATTCAATTTTACTTACTATAATAGAAATTCAAATAATTAAACCTCATTGAGTTACTAGTTCTTACCCATCAGATTACAAAATTCAAAAGCTTGACAATACAAGCTTAGAAAGATTGTGGAACACAGACAGTCTCATATGTTGCTGTGTAAAATGTTGAAAAGTAAAATGATATAAGCTCTAAAAAGAGGACTATGGCAATAGCTTAAAATTTTTTTCTTTTAATCACTACATATGCATTGATCTGGTGACCCAGCAAACAACAATCCCACTTCTAAAAATTTACCCTAAAAATGTATCTCCAAAAATATGAAAATATACATGCACAAGGTTCTTCATTTCAGCATCATTTGTATCTGGAAAATACTGGAAACTACATAAATGTCCATATTTGAACACACTATGGAACCACACAATGGAATGTGTACAAGATGGCCCATGCAACTATAAAAGAGAATAAGGGGTGGGCTGGGGCTGTAGCTCAATGGCAGAGTGCTTCCCTAGCATGAGTGAGGCACTGGGTTTGATCCTCAGCACCACATATAAATAAAAAATGAATAAAATAAAGATCCATCAACAACTAAAAAAATATTTTAAGAAAAGAGAAAGAATAAGGAAGAGATCTCTGTGACATGGAGTGCACTCCCTAAGATATTGGTATGTGAAAGAAGTGATAGAGCTTGTCTCCTTTTGTGTGAGAAAGAAGCTGGGAAAGGACACACATGTATCGCTTAGCTTTACCAAAGAAACACAGGAAAGATAAACCAGAAAACTATGAAACTGTTTACTCAGAAGACTGAGTAGAATAGGTGGAACTCAGGAAGAAATACACTTCTCCAGTCTGTTTTTGTGTAGTTTTCACTGTTTGAATCATATTCATGTTCCACAAACACCAAGGATGGGAAGGGTTGCGGGTAGGGGGGACTAAAACTGAACGTAAACTCATCCCTGAACTAGAAATAATAGCTGTGCCTAACTCACAAAGTTGTGGTAATATAAGTTAATAGATCAAGTACTTAGAACAGTACTTAGTACAGGTAAGCACTGCACAGGGTTTACAGTGTTTCTATTAGGTACCTAGGAGCTACAACCAAAGGTATGGTTTACAACAATATTGTTGTAAACTATCTGTCCACAATGTTGCTACTCAGAAGTTTGGTCCTCCAATAGCCCATCAGCATTACCCAGTGGCTTGTTAGACAGCCTGTCTTAAGCCCCAGTCCAGACCTACTAAATCAGACTCGGCATTTTTAACGGGATCTACAGCTTGTTGTCTAAGAAGTACTGTGCTACGGGATATGTACGTGACAAGGTAATCTCGAGATAGCAAAGGACAATGGCAAATGAAAGACACCAGAAACGCATGCCCAGGAGCTCAAATCCTCCTTAGTAACTCTTCCTTAGAATTTGTTCAGAGTTTCTCAAAAGCCTGAAGAAAAGCAAACTCAGTTCTCTACAAGTGCTCAGATAAAACAGTCGCTCCTGAGCACAGGACACGCCGTGCTCTCGAACCCTTGCAAAGAGTGCCCTCTAGTGGCGTACAGAAGGAATCTGCGGCCTCTCTTCGATAAAGAGCACCTGCGGCCGAGTCTGGACTCTTCTCTGCAGGTGAAGTCCCCTTGTCAGAAGTCACTGGTGTCTCTAGGCGGGTTTTTGGGTTTTAAGCCCGCTGCCAAATAGCTAGCTCATCACGTGTGTCACTACAGTGTACAGTGTACACGCACAGAAATGCACAAAGAAGAAACAAAAACCAGTGTTCCTTGTGAGCCAGATATAATTCTTGCTAAACAATAAAGCCAGAAGAAAGTGTCTGCACTGAAAGAATTTTCTACCCTCCTCTTCTTGGATCCTGGCACTCTGGCAGCAGGGTTCTCCTGGATCTCAGCTTTCAGAAACAAAACAGGCTGCTTCCTTCCTTCCTCTTTTTTCCCCCTCTTTTTTTCCTTTCCGTTCCTCATCTTCCATCTGTTTATATTCCTTTCTCCTAAGTAACATGTTGGTTAATTTACATTAAAAAAAATAAAGGGTTTTTTGTAAATTCTAACTCGAATGCCTGCAAAATAACCTATCAAGCATTGCCTTGTTGCACAATAGTCAGTACTTGTAAGTAAATTGTTAATCAAAGTTCACCAAAGCTTGTTTAAAGGAAAGAAAATGCAATTTTTTGATTCAGTATTTTCTAAGTTTTAAAATGTTCCTATGATTGTGTCTCCATAATGACAGTCTTTTAAAATGTTTGGATGTTTTCATTTAAATAATAACAATGTAGCAATGTTCTGCACTTGCATATTATTGCTCGCTAACTGCTTTCTTGAGCCTCGGACCTCTAAAGTTTGCCTTTTACTTTTCATCCCAAGGCTACACGAATCCCATCTTGAGAAATTCATGGGCGATGAGGGATGAAAACGGGTCTCCTCTCAGTAACTCCTCTTGGCCTGTCGACTAAAGTGTTCATTTCCAAGCACACCTTAGAAAGTTCTAGGAGAGCTCTGGGGAGCAGAGCAGCGCAAAGCCCCAGGGTGCGGGCAGGGGTGATGGCGCGCTCTCGGCCTGGCCCTCCGAGGGGCGGGCTGCTTGAGGCCCGGGCTCCGCAGCGGGGCGGGGCGGGCTCGGGTTACCCGTAGCGCTCTGGGCGCGCGCCTCCACTGACCGGCCCGCGCCTCCTCTGAGATCCGCACCTGGAGGCAGCGGCGCGGCGTCCAGGCGGCAGCGGCGGCTCCGCCGTGGGCAGCCCCGGGCAGCGCCGGCCGGTGAGTGCGCGTGAGCGGCCGCGGGTCCGGGGAGTTCGCGAGGGGGCCTCGGGCTCTCTTAGTGGGTCTGTCCCTCTGCCTCCGGCTTTATCTCCAGGTCTTTCTCACTTTTCTAAAACTAACAGCCAACAAATTTGACTTGCCCACGCCTTGCCGGTCTCTGACCTCTGCAGGATAAAGTCTCAGGACGTACTTTCCCTTGCTTTCCCCTAACTGGTACCTTCACCCTCTGCAGCTGCTGCAGAGAGATTTTTCCTAGACGTTTGCCTCTCCAAGTCCCTTTGGTTCTAACCCAGCTCTTTGCTGTATACAGTTTTGTGTTCATAATTTCTCGTGCGCCCTGACCTTGCTTCCCAAAATATTGTCATACTTCATACCTGCCCTGCTGTGGCCCGAATCAAGTCCCTCTTAGTTCTAACCTGTTTGTATCAAAATCCAATTTAACAAAACAAAAACCGCTCAGTGATTCCTTTAGCCTTCTCTTTGGAGCCCAGCGGTGCCTCCAGTTATGTCAGGAAGGGTTCTGCTGGCGTTTGACTGCCTGGGGTTCCCAGGGAGGGGGAACCAGTTCCAAGACCAGGCCCCTCCACGCAACACACAACACAGCTTGACCCCTTGCTTCGAGTAATCTGTTAATGAAGGAGCTGCTAAAAAAAGTTTATGGCCTGAAATTTGGTATTGGCCTCCTGCCTAAAACTTCATTGCCCTCCTTGTCACTTATCGTGGCAGGTGCTTCCCAGAGTTTGTAGGTAGCACCGACAGCTGATCAGGAAACTAATTTACTTGTATTGATTATGCCTGGTTGAGTGTGCACTCGGGACCGAACCCCTGAGGAGACAAGCTGGGAATTCTCAGTGAACTTAGAAAAACTGCAAGGATCTACTGCTGTGAAAAAGGCCAGCGCCAGATACACTGTGAGGAGGGGGAGATTCTTTTCCTCGTGTGATGAATACTGTGGGCCGCTCTAGAGTCTAGAATTTTTTTAAAAACCTTAATGAAGACTCTTAACGAAGCAACAAAAATGGCAACGTTTTGGGGGTTGCTGAGATTGTGCTTTTTCTTATTTGAAAACTGGGAACAATGTGCACTATATTTAAATGTATTACCTAAAGTAGGCTTAGGGACTAACCCAGAATGGAAATGGAAGGAGGTTTGTAGTATGCAGTAGGAAATACACATTTCCTCTTGGAAATGAAATTTGAAATATCTTTTTTTTTCCCTTTATGTTGCTGGCAATTGAACTTGGGGTTTTGTACATGTTAGCAGTACCACTGTACTGCGGCCCCTTGAGCTGGGGATACTTTTTTGCCAGTTGATCTAATTGCTGTAGGGTAGTGTTGTTTTGTATCAAAAGGGACAATAAAGGAGGAAAAAGAAATTCAAACTAATTTGCATTAGAAAAAAACTTAGGGTGAAGATTTCCTGGGTAAGGTTGCTATGGCTGATATCTTAAGTGCACTGTTGGAAAGCTTTCTAGTCTATTAAGTAACACCTGAGGCCCCAATTCTGTTGCATAGCTTTTCTTTTTTTTTTTCTCTCTCTCTCTAACTACTCTGAAACTATACAGAGTTACACGTTCCTCATTAATTTATGAGCGATACTAAAAGAATTGACTCAATCCAATAAGTAGTTGAGTGCCTTCCCTTTAAAAGCATTTGGCTAAGAACTGAAGAATGAAAGATGGAGGAAATTGCTAATTAAAACAACAGTGGGTTGACTTGTGAGGTGTAGATACAGGTTTGCACTGCTTATTTGAAAATCAAAATCAGTTGAGTTTTCCTCTCATTTTCAATGCCTTGCATGTCTCCTGGAGGGTTATCTTAATCATTTTGTAGTAGCAGGTAGTCTTCATTTTATTTAATTCCAAAGTAAGCAGTTTTCTCAGAAATATAACTAAGAAGATAAGTCCATTTCTCCTGATGTTTGCATTACCATTAAATTAATGCAGTTAAAATCAACAAGAAAAGTGATGAAATGATGTTTTCCTTTCCTTTGCTTTCAAACTAGTAAAATTGTATATGAAGGAAGACAGAATAAACATGAATAACTTTAATCCTCTGGGACCTCCCAAACTTTTATCTAAGTCCATTCTTTTGGAGGATGGACCCAATTTCATTGACTCTTTTAATCCTCCTTTTGGAAAGTAGTTCCAGGGAACAATTTCATAAAATCTTTCATTAAAGGTAAATGAACCGGAGCTGGGGTTATGGCTCAGCGGCTGAGCGCTTACCTCGCATACGTGAGGCACTGGGTTCGATCCTCAGTACCACATAAAATAAATAAAGATATAAAAAAAATAATAGCACATCATTAAAAAAAAAAGGTAAATGAACCATCAGTACTATTAACTACTGCTCAACTCAACCTTTGAAAACCAATTGTATTGTAGGGGACTTTGAGAGAGAGGGCAGGCCTATTTCAAAATCTAGCAAACACTAGGGACTTCATCTCCAGAAAAAAAAAATGCACACCTATTCAAAATGTATACCTTTCAGAGGATTCTTCACGTCAGGGTTAAGAGATCTTGCTTTAGAATGGGACAGCAAAATAAGTCAGAGGGCAGATAGATGGAGGGACATGGAAATGAAGCAGGGATGTGCATAAATCCACAAACTGAGTGTATTATTCTACTTTCACATGAAATATATACCTGGCTTCTTGAGTAAGTGTTCTGGATTATCTGTGAAAGACTAAAGATACTTAATTCTATTAATTTAAAAATTTGTTTTAGTTGTTGAAGAACACAATACCTTTATTTATTTATTTTATGTGGTGCTGAGGATTGAACCCAGTGCCTCATATGTGCAAGGCAAGCACTCTATCACTGAGCCACAACCCTAGGCCCCTTTAACTCTATTAATTTTTTTAAAATATTTTTTAGTTATACATGGACACAGTGTCTTTATTTTGTTTACTTATTTTTATGTGGTGCTGAGGATCGAACCCTCAAGGCAAGCACTCTGCCACTAAGCCACAACCTCAGCCCTCTATTAATTTTTAATTAAGCAAGATCAGCTCTTTTTCTTGAATATTATGCCATTCTAATTTTTTGTGTTCTGTTTGGGGTACAAGGGATTGAATTCAAGGGCACTCTACCACTGAGATGCATCCCCCAAACTTTTTGGTTTTTTTTATTTTGAAGTCTTGCTAAGTTGCCCAGCTGGCCTCAAACTTGTGATCCTCATGCCTCAGCCTCTGGAGTTGCTGGGATTACAGGTGTGTACCACCACACCTGGCTTTATTTTTTAATTTTTCTTGCTTGTCTCAAGAACAGTGGTTCTAAGATTTGTTCCTAATACTGATATCTCATTTGGGGGAAAAGTTTCTCACACATGATTTTCTACCCATGAGTTACTAAGTATAGAAATGGTTGAATTAAGAAATTGAAGAGACCATCTCCCACAAACCGTAGCAATTCATCTTTAAGAAGATGTATTTGTTTATTTGCTTTTTATGTATTGTATAAGTATTATATTCTGTGTAAACCACTGTGATAGCAGTAGCTGTGGCATGGAATGGGCTGGAATTATGAATTGGGAATCAATGAAAATTTAGACATGACATCTAAGAACAAACCAGCAACTGCTGTGTTAACTCCCTTTCTTCTTTACCCAAGGGAGGAGTGAGCTGTCCCTTCAACTCTCAGCCCCACTGATAAAGGTTTCAGTGAACCGCACTGAGCTTCCAGCTGGGGAGCCTGTTCCCTGACTCTTGTACTGCACATTGGATCTGGGTAAGTAAAGGGCCTCCTGGAACTAGCAAAATGAGAGAGTGAGACATAGGTAGTAACAGATTTTATCTAGATGGAAAGGAATCCTTAAAATTTTTAGAGGTACAAATCATACACCACTGTTTGGAAGAAAAATGTAAGAGAGAATGCCAAAATCTTCATACCTTATTCTCACCTTTGAACTTAGATCAGGATCATCCTAACTGATCCTTAGATATCAACTAGCCTTGGCTGACCTTATTCTTGACTGGCAATTGATGACTGGTAATCAAGTCTAGAATATCACTGATAGATGTTTATTGGATGTTTAAATTCATGGAGATCATGATTTTAATCCAGGCCCTGCCAGGCATGTGTAGCTAGACATATGATCTTGGGTAAGTCAATTAAATTCTTTGGACTTTGGTTTGCTGTATATAAAAGTAGGCTGGCAGCCAGGTGCAGTGGTGCAAGCCTATAATCACAGCAGCTTGGGAGGCTGAGACAGGAGGATTGCAAGTTCAAAGCCAGCCTCAGCAACTCAGTGAGACCCTGTCTCTAAATAAAATACAAAATAGGGTGGGGATGTGGCTTAGTGGTCAAGTGCCCCTGAGTTCAATCCCTGGTGCCAATAAAAAAATAAAAATAAAAAAAAAGGCAGGCTGGTATATGGCACCAGTTTTTCTCAGCTACTAGTAGGTCCATTATACTTGCATTGCCTGAAAGTTTACTTGAAAAAAAAATCTTGATTTAACTGGACTAAGGTAGGCCCAGATACCTTTTAAAAGCCCCTCCAGGAAATACTAGTATCCAGTCAAGATAGAGAATCACTGAGTTAAATAATCACAAAGAACCAATTCTGAGATTTTATAATCTTAGGACAGAAAGCAGGCCCAAATAATCTGTTAGGTATAATCTCGCCCTGCCTTACCTACATGCAGGGTAATCAAGCCTGAGTTATGCCCTTCTAAGAAGCAGTCTAGACCAAGCCATTTCAGTATGTTCAGGCAAGGGGCTGCTGCTTTTCACCACCTTCTGTTTGCAGAGTGCTTTACTGAGTTTTCAGCTCCTGGTGCATTTTCATGAGCTGAATTAGGTGTAACTCTGTCTATCCAAGATGATTCTGTGTTCCAAAAGGCTCCCTGAGATGATTTTCTCTTCTCAAGTTATCCATGCCAGTGTTTAATAGCCTCTTGAAATTGTCTCCTAGAAGTGATCTCTGACTCG
>JAQQSJ010001198.1:0-14288 GCA_028644305.1 Xerus rutilus | reverse complement strand
AAAAGAGGTGAAAGACCTCTACAATGCAAACTACAAGACAATGAAGAAAGAAATTGAAAGAAAGAAATTGCTACACACACACATCTGATAGAGCACTCATCTCCAGGATATATAAAGAACTCAAAAAACTTAACACCAAAAAAACAAACAACCCAATCAATAAATGGGCTAAGGAGCTGAACAGAAACTTCACAGAAGAAGGTATACAATCGATCAACAGACATATGAAAAAATGTTCAACATCTCTTGCAATCAGAGAAATGCAAATCAAAACTACCCTAAGATTTCATCTCACGCCAGTCAGAATGGCAATTATCAAGAACACAAACAACCATAAGTGTTGGCAAGGTTGTGGGGGAAAAGGCACGCTCATACATTGCTGGTGGAACTGCAAATTGGTACAACCAATCTGGAAAGTAGTATGGAGATTCCTGAGAAAGCTTGGAATGGTACCACCATTTGACCCAGCTATCCCACTCCTGAGTCTATACCCAGAAGACTTAAAAACAGCATACTACATTGACGCAGCCACTTCAATGTTTATAGCAGCTCAATTCACAATAGCTAAACTGTGGAATCAACCTAGATGCCCTTCGATAGATGAATGAATAAAGAAAGTGTGGTATATATACACAATATTACTCAGCAATGAGAGAATAAAATTATGTCATTTGCAAGTAAATGGATGGAGTTGGAGAATATCATGCTAAGTGAAGTAAGCCAATCTCAGAAAACCAAATGCCAAATGTACTCGTTGATAAGTGGATGCTGATCCATAATGTGGGGAAGGTCATGGGAACAATGGTGGAACTCTGTTCACAGGGGTGTAAGTGGGGAGGGGACATGGGGACAGTAAAGGTGGTGGAATATGATGATCATCATAGCCTTAACTTTATGTATGACTGCATATATGTTGCGATTGTATACAACTTACAACTAGAGAATTGATATGTTATCATCTATCTATGTACAATGAGTCAAATTATACTCTGTTATCATGTAAGCCTAAATAAAACAAATATATAAATTAAATATGAAAAAAACTGGATAAATGACTGCTAAAACAGCATGCTGTGAAATACCTTCAATTGTGATATTTTTCACCAGGACAGGCTTGACGGCCTTTGAACCCATAAGGATGCCTGTAGTTCTCCAGTACAGTATGTTTGTACCTGATTTCAGCATTACCTGTGCAAAGAAACAAGACACTCAGGTCAAGATAGGCCAAGTTCTTTCCAATCACACCCAAAAGCTACTCCCTCACATACTTTTCTATGTATCATAATGAAACACCATTAATTTAGAACCAACAAATTTAAGCCTCCAGTTAATTCTGATTTCAGCTCAAAGACAACATTTTCTTTAATAAAAGAGTAGTCGGCTAATCCACAAAATATACTAAGAAATAAGGAGGGAACCCTTCCGGTCTGAACAAAAAGACAAAATGATTTTCAAACCACTACAAGTCTTGGATGATATTTAAAGGGGATTCATTTTAAAGGGTGAAGGTCACTCAGCCCACTTGCATATTTATAGACTGCTATTCACAAGTACTGTACTATTTTGAGCTCTGAAAACAAAAAAGAAAGAGAATAAGCTTGTTTCTGCTACTGTTTGAATGTGACTTGGACATGGCTTGAGTGTGTCCCCTAAAGGTTCATGTATTGGAAGTTTGGTGGTATTAAGAGGTAGGTAGTGGAACTTTAAGAGGTGGGGCTAGTGGGAGATAATTATACCACTGGGATCATTGTCCTAGAAAGAGATTACTGCTAGTCTCATAGAGCAAGTTAGTTCCTACAAGAATGAGCTGTTATAAAAGAGCAAACCTGGATCTCCCCTGGAATCTTCGGCTTCCTGCAAATCACTAGCATGTGATCACTATCACACATACTCCTACCATGGTGAAGTTATCTTCCATGAAATCTCCATAAGAGCCAAGTAGATGCTGATGCCATGCCCCTGAACCTCCAAAATTGTAGGCTAAATAAACCTTTTTTCTTATAAAGTACCCAACCTTGGGCATTTTGTTATAGGAATTGAAATAGGATAATACCCCTTGCTTTTTAAATTACTTTAAAGAACACTGTAGTAGCAATAGAGAAAATAGAACTATTCTTATAGGTTAACTTAACTCTCTGAGACCTAAGTGAACCTCAAAGACACTATGTCTAGTATTTGATTCCTTTGTCACTGGACCATTTTTGTTATTATAAATCAAACTAATTTCTGTTAAATTTCATGCTGATACAGGCAAGTGAATGAATTTTAAGGGTTCCTTGTTTTGTCATTTGCTACTTTTATTTTTGTATGCACTCTTTGGCTGGTCATATTCAAGCTATATAAAATTAATCAGCCCAACTACTTCATCAGGCCAGAGATCTGGAGAAGTAATGCATTCAGTACTTTCCATGTGTATTTAGTCCTCAAAAGTGAAGAAAGAGCTGGGTGTGGTGGCACACACTTGTAATCCCAGTGGTTCAGGAGGCTGAGGCAGGAGGATTGTGAGTTTAAAGCCAGCCTTAGCAATGGCAAGGCACTAAGCAACTCAATGAGACCCCGTCTCTAAATAAAATATAAACTAGGGCTGGAGATGTTGCTCAGTGGTTGGGTGCTCCTGAGTTCAATCTCTGGTACGCCCCCCACAAAAAGTGAAGAAAACATATCTATTGCTAAGGATTACTTGTACTTTCAAAGCCTAGCTGACTGGGTGCTTAGTTGAATGAATATTAAGTGGTACCAATATTACTTTCAAATGTACAGATAAAAAGAAAACCTCTGCAAGAGCACAGTGTATTAATCATTCAGGGATGAGACAAATGCCAAAACCACAAAGGCAAGAAAGGTGGTCATTCATTGAAACACAACTCAGTCTACACTATAGGCACCACGTGAAACCCTTCTGATGCATCGTCACAGCAACATTTCTCCCATTTCTGCAATGAAAAAAAAATCAGATTCTAAGAGATTAAGCAAATCACTAGAAACACAACTATAAGCCAGAGATTAGATTTTAAATAATGCCATACTCCAAGGGAAAGTGCCTCAAGTAATAACAGATTTGTCAAATCAGACTATCTGATAATCCTGCCTTCAAATATTTGAAGAAATTCCCTATGAAGAAATAGGTAGTTACTGTAGTTAATGTGACTGAAAAGGGTAGAATTTTGACCCAAATACATATGAAGCATGTAGGCCCAATGTGGTTGAATTTTGTGAGAATCAGAGAGCTGTCCAACAATGGAGATAGCACCCTTAAAATTCGTTCACTTGACTGTATAAGCATGAAATTTAACAGAAATTAGTTTGATTTATAATTACAAAAATGGTCCAGTGACAAAGGAATCAAATACTAGACACAGTGTCATTGAGGTCATTTAGGTATCAGAGAGTTAAGTTAACCTATAAGAATAGTTCTATTTTCTCTATTGCTACTACAGTGTTCTTTAAAGTAATTTAAAAAGCAAGGGGTATTATCCTATTTCAATTCCCATAACAAAACAAGCCTGAAAGTCACTTGTTTGGGACACTACAGAGAAGGCTGGATGAAAAGAATTCAAAGATCTTTCTGATGACAAGTGACAATGGTTCTATTGCATGTGACAGGCATATTTGCAAACATACTTAGATTTTGTCAATTTTCTTTATTGGTTTTGAATAGACTTCTTTCTTGAAAAAGGGAGGAATGTTGAAATATGATAGGATCAGAAAAGTAAAGGAATACAAGGAGAAAAGAAAAGGTAGGCAAATATACCTAAAAAATAAAAATATGAGTCTATGAAACTTAGGGGCGTTTCTTCCCTAAAGGGAAATTATCTCAATTAATACAATATTTTTTTCTTTTCTTAAAATGAATGCTTAGAAAAGGCTGGGGAAAGGAAGGAGGAGAATGAGATTGGTAGAAAATGAGAAGGAAAAACAAAGAGACTTACAGAATGAGAGCCCCATTCTCCATTGTCAGTGAGTTTTACCCACTTGTCCGTGGTGGTATCCATCTCCTGGCACTGATCATTTTGAATCTGTGGATGAAACACAAGGGTCTCAGTAAATATTCTGGAATAATGGCCTTCACTAAATTCCATATCCAATATAGGCTGCAAGAATGCCTTTCCATATATACTAAATAACGGCCACCAGTAACTCTCAACAAGTAAACAAACCGAGACCTCTGGAGACAAAGTGACAGCTGCACACACCAGTGAGCAGTTCTAAGTACATCTTCTCATTATTGGGGCACAAAGACTAGCCCATGAGGAGAGAGGGGGAAAACAATTATCACTGAAAGTCATTACAAAAAATCTACCCTGTTTATTAAAATGTTTTAGCAGCTTGCATTTATCAGGCAAGTCCAAGAATACAAAAGGAAAGATGATTTGTGTATTAATGACAGTGAAATTTTAAGTTAATAAGTAAAGTCTGCTTTATTTTCATTTCCCCAGGACTCAATGCACAGGTTAAGTGGCCATAGCCAAAATGAAAGTTCCAAATTGTTATATGGGGGTGTTATGGTTTGGATATGAGGTGCCACCTGGAAGCTGTGTTAATGCAGGAGGTGATATGATGAGTTTATGAGAGCTGTAACCTAATGTATTTGATTCATTTATATTTTGAGTGAACTAACTGGGTAGTGACTGTAGACAGGTAGGATGTGGTCAGAGGAATGAGGGTGTGCGGGGGTGACTTTGGGGTTTATATTTTGTTCCTGGATCCTCCCTTGCTCTCTTTGCTTCCTGGTCACCAGGAGCTGAGCAGCTTTCCTCTACCACACCCTTTAGCCATGATATTCAGCCTCATCTCAAGGCTAGAGCAATGGAGTCGGCCGATCATCCACTGAGGCCTCTGAAACAATGAGCCTAAATAAACATTTCCTACTCTAAGTTGTTCTTTCAGGTGTTTTGGTCACAGCAACAAAAACCTAACACAGAGTAAATGTTAATTATTTGCCATGCCAATTCAAGTGTCTAAAGATAATCTCTAACACCAAACACCTTGTTCTTTCCATTCAGTTCTTGCAAAATGCGTAAGAGTTAGGGCACTACTCTTCCAGGTCTATGAAGAATACAGAGGCATCCAAAAGTTAGTTCATGGTTTCAGTAATACAAAATAGTCAGCAACAGAGTTGAGTTAAAATAAGATCTCATTACCTGTACTTCTGCCAAAAAAAAATGGCTATTTCTCTCTTCTCTAAATCATTTTGCTGCTTTGGTCATCCTCCTGACCAGTTTACAAACATTAAAATGTTTTCTAGAAGTTATATTTTCCAAAGCCTTACTTACAAGAAAAGAGATCCCTTTACTATCCAAATACCAGAGAATATCTGCTACCAAGGATATTTACTTTAATTGAATTCTTATCTTATTTATATCATAAGCATAATGACTGCTTTCATACTTCTTTCATCTGGGAGAGGACATGGATCCTAAATGCCCTTTGATGGGCAGTGTGTAGATAAGCTGAGAACTTTTACAGCTGAAGGAAGACACCATGTGTTACCATGATGTCCCACCACCACTTAGATGACCTGCATTCCATTATTCTTTCTGAAGCTAGTAAAGGTGTAATCTTGGTCCAATCACTCTCTCTAGGTTTCAGTTTCAGCATTTTAAAAATTAATAGGGATGAATGCTTCAAATTATGTGATGCTCACATATATAATTCTCAGAGCACAACTATATCTTTCAGCCTTCAAATGTTTCCTTTCTATTAACCATTAGCATGATGACTGTGAAGTATTAACCCTCTGAGTCAACAAATTGCAACCTATAAAGCTGAAGCATCAATAATAGGAGCATGAATTTGCCATCTCATTTCAGACTAAAACCAGTAGAACAGAGGCATCATTGAAAGGAAGTAATGAAACATTATACTCTAAGACTACCCTTAGTAACAGCTCTCGAGGGACTTATTGAGCATAGAAACTACACGTTTATTCTAACAATTAGATAACTGTCTTGCCTTTCAACATTATTTTAGTTTTAGAAACACTGTTGAAATGTGCCCAGAAATATAAAATCATTCACTCTGAGAAGTGTTTTGCAAACAAAATGTAGCTTAGAAAGTAAATCTGTTTGAACATTGCTTAACATTTTAAACTCATCAAAGTGCTAGGAGGCTCCTTCAAATGTCTCTCACACAAGGGAATGCCAAGGGCCGGAAAGTTAATTTCATTGCTCAAGAACACACAGTTAAAAATTAAAGAGTCAGGATAGAGTCAGAATCTCTTGACTTCAAATCTAAAGTTCATAGTTTCCTATGAGCAATAGATATTTTCTATTGCCACCAAACTTTTGATCTAGAAATACCCATTACCAAGGACAATACAAATTTGTTTTAGAACCGTTAGTACATTTTTTCCTTAAATCTGGAGCCTGGAAACATTTTCCAAGATATTCTGCCGGGGCTGGGGTTGTGGCTCAGTGGTAGAGCACTTGCCTAGCATGCGTGAAGCACTGGGTTTGATTCTCAGCACCACATAGAAATAAATGAAAAAAATAAAGGTCTACCAACAACTTAAAAAAAATCTGTTAAAAAAAAAAGATATTCTGCCATTTACTAGCATCATACACTCTATTGGTATAAGAAGTCAATCTGAAAACATTTTCTCAAATGTTTGAGTACATGCCACAATAAATATTTGCTAGATTAAGTACAGTTTACATAAAATAGTTACATAACTTCAGTCATTATTCTGTTAGTCTATTACAGCAGTCTATATTCTATAATCCTATTTAAGATCAGATGCACCAAACATCCCACCCATTAATTCCTTTGGACTGTAAAAATTCACAGAATCAGAAAGTACAGTCATTTCTATTTTTTAAACAAGTGCTCATGAATACATTTAAGTAATTATAATCAGTAAAAAGAATATATATGTGTGTGTGTGTATATATATATATATTTGAAATTACAAAGAGAAAAAATTAAGGTAAAACTGAAATTGGCAAAATATATTTTTAACCAAATGGCATTTGCTGCTGTAAAAAAATTAAGTTAAAATGAATCTTGGGGAAAATATTTGTCACACACAGTCTAATCAGAAGTATAACCAGAAGTAAAACAAGCCAATGTTACAATATAAGGTGAGAGTACAAAAATAAACAATATTAACTATGAACTCAAATGCTATAAAAAAAATTTAACTTTTCTTTTAATACCAATTGGGTCACTTACACAAAAAAAGGCAAAGGTGTAAAGTGGAGTGCAACAAAGATCAATGGAAATTTACAAAAATATCTTTCAAAAAGTAGAGTCTAGAATATAAAAGGCCTTACGAAGAATTCAAAGAAGATGTTGTTGTCGACATACTGGTACTCAAAGAAGACATAGCCTGACTTCTTAAGGTGCACAGCATAGATTAGAGACACCGTACAGTCATCACGATTAGACTCTATGTAGTTTCCACGAGGGATCCAAGAAGAGCTGTGGAAACAAAGCCAAGAGGCATTTTCTGTTAGCTTTCAGAAACCACTTCTGGTCACAAAGCTATAACCAAGATTCAAAAGTAGTTCCATCAGCAAAGCACAGCAGAAAACACCTGGAGCTTTCTGGCCACTCTGAGACCAACTCTATTACTAAGGGGAGGTTCATTTTTTGATAGCACATAACTTCCTAAATCATTGAAGGTTATGTGATCAATTTTCTATGAAACTGCTATTTTTCACCAAAATAATTTAATCACCACCTAAACACTAATCCCACAGCCTTAAGTGTAATTGTTCTTTCAAACAATACCTTAAATTTTATTTATAAACATACAAACACACACGGCCAGTCTATAGAAAGGAAGAAAGAGTACCAAATGATTGTAAATATTTAGATTAACAAAGTTTCATTTTTTCATATTTTAAGTTATTTAGGAAGTCATGCACCATTAGAAAGAAAAATCATCAATAATTGAGTTGGCTTTTGAGTTCCTAAATCTTTTTTAAGGTTGTTTTAATGACAAATGATAATTTAAAACAGAAAATCATTGTATTTCAGAGATTATGTTTCTAAATAAATGACAATAGCACGAAGATGAGAGTGTCAGTGTAACTATACTGTTATAAAAGTACAATAACTACCTACACTAAGATAACACATATTGCAATTTCTAGCCTATACAACCCAGGATTAGCAAAGATATCCTAAGATACAACAACAACAATCACAAAAATCTACCTGCAAGAGATAAATTGATAAACTATTATTTTTTTCAAATTTTAAACTTCATGTTATCAAAGAACATCATTCATGATTAAGAAATAAGAAAGCAAATACCACAGACTTGAAGACAATATCACAAACACACACATACATGTGTATCTGTCTAAATATACAGTAAATATTATATAAATATACACATACAAGAACTCATGTCCATAATATACAAAGAAGTCTCTTGGCTCAATAATTAAATCTCCTATCTGACCAAACCAAAGAAAAAGTAAAGAGACTAGAAAATCACATGGGTGGAAAAAGGAAGTGGGCAGGGAAGGAAGAAAAGCATAGCAATATCAGACTGAAATTTACATTGGGAAAATTATACTAAAAGACACTACTTTGAAAAAGCTCTGCTTGTTATTGAATTTTTTTGATAAGCTATTCCATAGGGTAGACAAAGAAGCTGTGTCCATATCTTCTGATCACTGACATAAAAATCTGAGGTTTCATAACATCCTACTAGTATTTTTAAAACACACAGTGTGTGCACACACATTGCTAAAGTTTTGAAGGTGGTTTGTCCCTGCCAAATCCATACTGAAATTAATAGCCAATCTAAGAGTACTAAGAAGTAATGGGGACTTTAATAAGTGTTGGGTGTGGGACCTGAGCTCTCATGAATGAATTCACGCTTTCCTTGCTATTTCAGGAGATTGGCTCCTTTGCATATGACAACTTGCATTTTCATTTTCTGACATGAGTTGAAGCTTTATGAAGCCCTCCTCAGATGCCAAGCAGATGCTAGCACCATGCTTTTGGGCCTCTGGAACTATGAGCCAAATAAACATCTTTTCTTTATAAACTACCTAGTTTCAGGTATTACAGGGGGAAAAAAAACAACTAACACACACATATGAAGAAGAATAATATTGTGATCAGCAGAGTAAAATAAATCAATGTTGCTTGGCAGAGAGAGCTGAAAAGAAGAGTGAATGTGAGGAGGAGGGAAAGAGGAAGGGAAGGAAGGAGAAAACACATCATCTAGAACAGCAAAATAATTGCCTAGCATCCTTAGTTCACTGCCAATTGACTAAGGAATAAAACTTTGGGGTTCTCGAGAAACCTCTCTTGTCAGAAGGCAGCCAGGAGCCAGAGTTTCATTTTCAAAACATGGCCACATACTTACATAGTCAACACAAGAAAACATGAAAGGACAAAGCCCTAAGAGAAATATTTTGATTTATTTTCTCAAAACAATTTAACATGCCTCCAACATTGCCATAGGCAAAACTATAATCTCCTAGGAACTAAGGAAAGGCCACATCAGTTATTTAACCTACTTGCTCTTGCAGGAAATAATCAAGTCTAAATGAAGGTTATGCTTTCTTCCTTTTGAAAGGAAAACAAAAACAATTTGAAATTACCCATTAAAAATTAGAGAAAGGTCAGTAGAAACATCACTGACTTAAGTTTGGTTATAAATATATTATGAGAAAATTGATTTTTTTTTCCTAATAGCTTTATTGCATTTTTGTATACAGTATCTATTATATCCTGAAGGTAATTATTTTAAAGCTTCAAGAAAACTTAGCTACATTATTTGTAATGACTATCCAAAAAATATGACTCTTTGCAATTAGCTTATCTGTAATCTCTATTAGTAGTAAGATTATCCTTAACCTCTTTCTGGAAAAGAGAAATTATACCCTTCTCAAGTTCTCAGTCAAGATCCAAAGGCTCCTTTGGATTCTTACTTGTTACAGCCGTCTGGCCTGTTGTCAGAAGGGCCCACCACAGTGTCCATGAATGTTGCAACGTTGGAAAATCCTGCTGGCAATTCATCCCATTCATCAAATTTGATGCCACTGCCCAAGGAGTAGGTGCCTTCAGCACACTTACTGCATACCTGGTTCTTCATCTCTAGATATTCTCCAGAAGCGCAGGAGAAGGCTGGAAGGCAGAAGAATGCACAACCCATTAGTCACAGGACTTCTCCATTAATTTTCTCCCTTTATACCACCACCACAATTATTTTTATAAAACTGATCATGTCACACCCTAAGAAAAGCCTTCCAACATCTCCCTTGTCGCTACAGTCATTGCATAATCTGGCCCCGATTTTACCTAGCTCATCCCTTGTCTCACTCTCTTATAATCAACAAAATGCACATAATTCCAATACTTCATCAT
This sequence comes from Xerus rutilus, assembly GCA_028644305.1. Lineage (NCBI taxonomy): Eukaryota > Metazoa > Chordata > Mammalia > Rodentia > Sciuridae > Xerus > Xerus rutilus. The sequence goes on along the minus strand of JAQQSJ010001198.1, from coordinate 3,956 downwards.
CCCTCTTGCTGTTGTGGTCTTCTTTCCCAGAGATGCTGGCCAATTGACCTTCTCTACTTTGAAAACTCTTGTTCCCAGCTCAAAAATGACCCTCTTCATGACTGACTCTCCACTCTCCACTCCACCAGGCAGTCATTCCTGCCTCCCTCCATGCCCTAAAGTACACTCTCCAGAAGACTCCACCAAAGCACTTGTATCTAGAGAGACCACTTAGCAGGAATGACATGACTTTGAGCTTCAAGAAAACAAGGGCCATTATTTTTGGATGCCTAGTTGTATGTGGCACATACCAAGACCCAAAAAATTGTTCAGCTAGTGAATGAGAACTAAATATAAAGGGGCTACAGAAGGGCAATATGATAGCTACATACTTCTGATATCTCTGTTCACTCAGAACGGCACCTAGAGATAGCAGACATGAGCAATGTAAGAACAGCCACCACAGTTACAGGAAAAAAAGGCAGTTCTGCTGCTAAGTCATTATGCATTCAACAAATGCAAATCAATGTCCCTGAAGTGTATGAAGTGTATTACTCTGGACGGGGTGGTATTAGTGACTCAAACCTAGAAAAGGGCTTTCTAATCCCTTAATCAGGATACCAAAGAAACAAGAACAAAATAAAATGTCCAAATAGTCTGATGAAGAGAAATAAATCTCCCAGCAGAGAGTGAAGCAGCAAAGCCTCACATTCAGGCAAATTCCTCTTTTAGAATACACTGAAAAACTTAGCCAGAGATAAAAACAAGCTAATTTTGAAAAAATAATTAAAGAATTAGAACTAAAACCCACATTCATCCACTTACTTATCCACTGAATTAATATAATGCTTCTCTTCAAAAAACTTAATGCTGTACAATGAATTTTTAACATTCAGATTAACATCCCCAAATGAAGAAAACATTGGAAAATAAGGAAATGTTAGGCAAAGAATACTGAATACCAGCTACAAAGCCAAAATTATCCTGGGATGGAAGATGCTACTCTAGGACAGACTATACCTCGTCCTAATTTCTTCATCTAGAATGAGTTACTTTTCCTCTTTACGCCTTGGTTTCTGTTCCTAAAAAATGAGATAATTATCACAATAGTTGTCTCATAGGGCTATGCTGAGAAAATAAAAGCATAAAGTGGTTAACTTAGCACCTGGCATATAACAAATGCATACCACATGCTATTATCACTACCAGGGTAAGGAATTTTTTTTTTTTTTTAGTTTAAATGGTTTATGGGACTTCTAGCAAACTCAGAATCAGATGCTATTTCCCCAGTATGATAAATGATATCACAAACCAAGAGCCAACATTACACTAAATCAAGAATCTGGAAACTAGAGCCCACAGGCCAAATCTGGCCTGTTTTTATAGTCTCAATGAAATACAGCCCAATCATCCATTTACTTATTATCTATGACTCCTTTTATAACATAATGGCAGAGTTGAATAGTTGTAAAAGAGACTGCATCACCCATCACAAAGCTGAAAACTTTACTTACTGATAAATTTATCTTGGAAGACAGGTTAGCCTGAGGTCCAAAACTGACCTTTTAACTTAATTAGTTAATAAGAATATTTTACAATGTGTTGTTATAAGGGAGTATAAAAGCTAAAAAGGAGAAACTTATGTGTGAGGATCTTGTCTTTTAAACATGGTAATATTTCAGTGTTAATTGCCCTGTTAAAATCATGAAGAACATCCTAAACTCTTTCAGAAGTACTTCTGAGTCAGAAGGAAAACTAAGAAAAAGTTGAAAGTGAATGTACCGAGTCTTTATAATATACTAAATGCTGCACTTGGTACTTTACAAACAGTAAATTATTGTTACTCTTGCTAAACTTATAAAGTTTCTGGGAACACAAAATTAGTAAATACTAAGCCACTATTCCTAGTGAAAATTCAGGGTTAGGTTCCTGATAGCCTCTGGTCACAAGATCACCATCAACTCAACTATTTCTGTTTAAAAATATTTTATTAAGCCAGGTATGGTGGCACACTCCTTTAATCCCAACAATTGGGGAGGCTGAGGCAGGAGCATCACAAGTTTGAGGCCTCAGCAATTCAGGAAGACCCAGTCCAAATTTTAAAAAATAAAAAGGGTTGGGGATATAGCTCAGGGGGAAAACACTCCTGCGTTCAATCTCCAGTATAAAAAAAAAAAAAAGGATATCTTATTTAATATATATTGCTGATTTATTAACATTGAATGCACAGACAATAGCCTTACAACTCATGCCTGAACAAGGCTTATAAAATACACATATTTTCTCCAAAAGGCATATATCAACTTCTTTACTTAGGATAACTAGTCAGTACTTTAGCACTATACTTAGAGGGCTGTTGTAAGTGGTAGAATCACCTAAGTAAATACATCAAATGGTAAAATCATGGCAATGAAATGGACCACAAAGGGATATTTTTTTATCATGTGAGAGGTCAAAGAGAAAGTTCAAGGGTAGTTCAAATATCTTACCTTTCTGTACATGTCTGCAAATGACTGTGAAACTTTACACGTATTGATTTTAGGGTCATGAATAAATCACAGCAAGTGGTCAAATTTGCAAATACAGGATCCATGAACAATAACGATCAACTATACTTACAATAGACCTATGAGGGAGGTTTTATGCCCACATACCAGATGAGGAAACTAAGCCACAGTATATTTAAATAACCTGATTATAAAGGTAGCCAATTAATAAGCAGCAAAGCTGATATTCAAATTCTGGTCTCTCTGATTCCCATGGTGGTATCCCCAAGAAAATTTAATTCGAGCAATTAACAAGCTAATGAAAAAAGGATGAACAAGTCCAACTGAATTCATGATTGTACTGCAAATCATTCTTCATTTCCTGTCTTTAACTCTTAAGTAATGTTCAATTGAATTATAAAGCAGTAACTATTTCCCATTTTTATATTTATTATGGAATTTTTAATGCATTGTACCTAAAACATGCATTTGAGAAATATTTTAGCGAGTTTCTAACTTCCATAAGTCTAATGACTTTACCTGTGAAAGTGTACCAGTCATAAAGCACATAATAAATATTAAATACAACTATTAGTAATATAATACTAATCCCTACTAGATATGGTTTAGACTTCAGGGGATTGAGTTCAGGGTCTTGGGACATACATTTCAAAAAGAACTTGGCTACTGGATTGATGATACTGTATCTCTTCAGAACAATTATATAGTCAAAATCAGTTAAGAATAGGCATAAGGCCTTTAATAACAGAGGAAAACTAAAAAAAGTCTAAAGCTTTCCACACTTTAATCATTTGCTTCTCCCCAATATTTTCTTTTTCATCCTCATAGCCAACTCCAGAGACACATGTTCTTGTTAAAAGACAGCTGACTCCATGAGTTTATGTCAATAGCACTGCAGCCTCATTTGGCAGTCACCAATTATGGTCATATTTTCTTCTTCTGATATCTTCTATCTGAGCCTCAGTAATTTTGTTTCAACATGGCTACTTTGGCATTTGGTCTTTGATTGGATTAAAAGGGTTTTTTATTATGATGATGATCTCAGGGACTACATTCTTCATTCAAATGTTTTTAGAGTACAACTCAGGACACTTTCAACAGGCAGGACGATAGCTATTGTAAGTAGTTGTTAACTGTTGTGGGAATTGACCATGTGAATTTAATCAATAAGTCATATCTGAAATACTGTTTTTATTGTTCAAAAACTTTGAAATACTAGAGTAATTGAACTGAAATAAAGATAAGAAAACCCCAAAGTTTGGATATGATAACAGAAAGACCTTCTTTGCTATTTCTATAAGAAATTCATTTGGAAAAATAAGAGACCGAGAATAGCTAAAGCTATCCTGAGCAAGAAGAGTGAAGCAGGAGGCATCACAATACCAGACCTTAAACTTTACTACAAAGCAACAGTAACAAAAACGGTATGGTACTGGCACCAAAACAGACATGTAGACCAATGGTACAGAA
>JAQQSJ010001197.1:0-14288 GCA_028644305.1 Xerus rutilus | reverse complement strand
AGCAGAGAGAGGGCCCCAAGGATCGAGCCCCACACTGGGATAGACCCACATAGAGCAGGCAGGGTTTTGGGTTCTGAACGCAGAGCTTGAGCTTAGGCCTCCTAGAACACAACGCTTGTATGTTTGGGACAGATGTAGTGGACTGTTGTTCAAACGGAGGAAGGGAACTTGCCTTGGTCCCCAGGCCAGCGTAAGCAGAACAGAGGCTTTGCATTCAGGAAAACTCAGACCTGGATTTTGCATTTTATGTTTATTGGCTCTGTGACCTTGTGTGGTTCATGCACGGCGTGCCTCAGCTTCCCTGGTCTGTAAAATGGGGAGGCTCCCATGCACCTTCCAGGGCTGCTATGTCAGGAAACCAAGCCAGCGCTCTGATCCTGCTGTGAGGTACAAGCTGTGCTTTTCTCTGCCCACTCCCCATCCCCTCACAAAATGTTTCCATGGCTGGAGCTGCAAATAAGGCAGGAGAGAAGCTAATGTTCTGAGCCTGGGAGCTAGTGAGGCGGGGGAACATGTTAAGTCACGTGGCGGGCATATACTTTACTACCTCTTTTTACAGTGTATTCTCTGGCCTTTCCCTATCCTGGGTTGCAAAGTAAACGAACTCCAGGGGAGGTCTAGCACTTGTTGCAATTAGAGACCCCCCACAGAGACACCCTCAATAGAGATCTAAGCGATGCTATGCAGGGGGGTAGAGGAGCACGCAGACCTGCCCCTAGGGCCTCGAATAGGGGAGGGGCAGAATAGAGACGCATTGCGGAAAAGGTAGGGGGCCGGTGTGTGGGGCAGGGGGTGGGACCAAGAGGCACAGCGCATCTGTTGGGGGAGGGGATGTAAAGGAAGGGGAGGAACTGCTGTACAATGTCGACCTGGTTGGTGGTGGGGTGGTGTGTTGGCAAAGGGGCGGGACCTCCTTCCAGTGCACATGCGCGTCGTAGTCTTCAGGACGAAGCTTTTGTTGGGAAAGCAGGCGGGACTCTTCTTTGGTCGGTTAGCTGTTGCGCATGCGCGCGGCGTCCTGAAGCGGTGGGTGGTATATTAGGCAAAGAGGCGGGGTCGTCTAAGCTGCCGCGCTGGCATTTTCTCCTGGACAAGGAGAGAGTGCGGCTGCTGAGCGCCGAGCACAGCTATCCCGATCCTCTGAGTCGTGAAGAAGGGAGGCAACGAGGGGGTTGGGGTTGGGGCCTGAGGCAAGGTGAGATTAGCCCCCAGACAGGGCGTCTGCCCCCTGGTGCGGGCCCCCCATTTCTTATCCGACCCCTCTACCCCGGATTCTGAACCCCTCTCCACTGCTTGAATCCCCATTCACATCCCCCCCTCCTGCCTGATTTAGAACCCCCGTTCTCTTTCTGAACCCCTGTCCAATCCCTGCCATCGTTCCTCACAGAATCCTCACAGATTTCTCGATCTCGGTCCGTACGGTTATTCCTCCTGATTCGCAGCCTCCATTCAACTTCCCAAGCGCGAATCCCATCCCAACCCGAACCTCGATTGGAAGCTTCTCCCTGTCAAGCTTCTTGAGATTCAGAATCTCCATCGGGACGCCCGCTCACTTTTCCCGCTCCGTCCCTCCTCACATCCAGCCCCTCCTCCGCCCCCACAATCAAATCACGCACACGCACACCCCCATTTCGGCCTTTCGTGTTTGCTCTCGGTGGTATAACGCCCAGCTCCTCTTCCACAACCCCTAGGCTCCGCTCTCGCCAGAGGGACAGGAGCCATGGCTCAGAAAATGGACTGTGGTGCGGGCCTCCACGGCTTCCAGGTGAGATCTCCGCTCCCCACCCCACCATTTCCCGGGCAGACACTCCCCCCGCCCTCGGGCCCCGTGGGTCGCCCACACGCTAGGATCCGATTTTGCCCTCTTTTCGTGCCTAGACTCCGTCGTCTTTCAAATTCCCAGCGTTTATTGAAGGGGGGTGGGGCGGCCCTTTTCAGCCATCAGTCCCTGCTCAGAGAAAGGGGAGACCCTGTTAGTAGTCAGGGCAATCTGCCCAGAGAATGCGGGTTGGGTAAGGAACCATTTTTTTTTCCACAGTCCTGACGCGTGTGGAGCAGTCTGTCGCCCCCTCCCCCAACCTCCCGCCTCCACCCTCCCTTTCTCCCGCATTCCCCTCCCCGCGCGACCCCCCCTGCCCTCCTCAACTCCTCGCTCCGCCTTGCGTCCTGAGCTCCCTTCGCAAGCCCCACAGGCTCTTCCTGAGCCCACTCCTCAGTCGGCGCCCCCGCCCCACTCGGGTTCGCGCCGGCTCGCACGCTGCCCCGCCCCTCATCTTGCCTCTGCCCCCGCCCCCCTCCACCCGTCCCACGTTTTGCACCCGCCCCGCCCCCCTTCGACCCTTGTCTGCCCCCTAGGTGTATCCCAACCGCCTCCTGCAGCTCCCCTACTGCGCTGCACCCCTCCTCTTGCTTCTGAGGCCCAGACATTGAATTTTTCCCCCTGTATTTTGCAGGCTGAGGCCTCTGTGGAAGACAGCGCCTTGCTTATGCAGACCTTGATGGAGGCGATCCAGATATCAGAGGCTCCACCTACCAACCAGGCCACAGCAGCTGCCAGCATGCCGAATGCTAGTCCCCAGAGTTCACAGCCCCCAACTGCCAATGAGATGGCTGACGTTCAGGTCTCAGCAGCTGCAGCCAGGCCTAAGACAGCCTTTAAAGCCCAGAATGCCACCACAAAAGGCCCAAATGGTGTCTATGATTTCTCTCAGGCACATAATGCCAATGAGATGCCCAACACCCACCCTAAGGCAGCCTTTAAGTCCCAGAATGCCACCCCAAAAGGCCCTAATGCTGCCTATGATTTTTCCCAGGCAGCAACCACAGGTGAATTAGCTACTAACAAGCCTGAGATGGCCTTTAAGGCCCAGAATGCCACTAAGGTGGGCCCAAATACCACCTACAATTTCTCTCAGCCTCCTAATGCCAGTGAGATGGCCAATAACCGGCCTAAGACAGCTTTCAAGGCTTGGAATGATACCACTAAGGCTCCTACAGCCGATACCCAGAACCAGAATGTAAACCAGGCCAAAATGGCCGTTTCCCCGACTGATATAGAGACAAACCCAAGTGTCTCTGAACCTGATGGTGCAGCTGCACAGACATCTGCAGATGGTTCCCAGGCTCAGAATATGGAGTCCCGGACTATAATTCGGGGAAAGAGGACTCGCAAGGTGAGATGCCTGCTAGCTTGACTTTGATTTGCGTTCTCTCCTTTCTTCTCTGAGGTTATTTTTTTCTGAACGGAAGTGTATGTAATTGCCTGTATTTGGCTGGGCTGAAGGGGATGTTAAGGTGAATGTTTATTTTTGTCCTCAGTGTCCACAGACTAATGGGGAGATAATATATGGGCATTTTGATAGCTGCCGCCATGTTAGGACTTGAGCTAGGCCCGCTCACACAGGTTATCTCATTAAATCTTAAAAGTACCTCTTACTCGCTAGGGATCATACTTGAGTTTTACAGAGGAGGAAATTAATTCCCAGAGAGATGAATTGACTTGAGTGATTCATTAAGGATATAAGCAGAGCCAGGAAGAGTAAGTCTCAAGCCTCCAACTTTGGGTTGCTTTTGGCCTGGTTTAGAGATGAAGGTCTTGCCTGGAAGAGAGTGAAAGACAAGCCCGAGACTTAGGGTGACCAGTGGCCAGTGGGTCAGGTTGTCAATACAGGTGAGGATTTAGGAGACCTTCCTGGAATAGATAGGGTGAGGATATAGGACCAACTTGTCACCCTCAACTTTTCTTCTCTCCGGTGATGCAGATTAATAACTTGAATGTGGAAGAGAACAGCAGTGGGGATCAGAGGCGGGCCCCACTGGCTGCTGGGACCTGGAGGTCTGCACCAGTTCCAGTGACCACCCAGAACCCACCTGGTGCACCCCCTAATGTGCTCTGGCAGACCCCCTTGGCTTGGCAGAATCCATCTGGCTGGCAAAACCAGACAGCCAGGCAGACCCCACCAGCACGTCAGAGCCCCCCAGCTAGGCAGACCCCACCAGCCTGGCAAAACCCTGTCGCTTGGCAGAATCCAGTGATCTGGCCAAACCCAGTGATCTGGCAGAACCCTGTAATCTGGCCAAATCCCATTGTCTGGCCTGGCCCGGTTGTCTGGCCGAACCCACTGGCCTGGCAGAATCCACCTGGATGGCAGACCCCACCTGGATGGCAGACCCCACCTGGCTGGCAGGGCCCTCCAGACTGGCAAGGCCCTCCTGATTGGCCGCTACCACCTGATTGGCCACTGCCACCAGATTGGCCACTTCCTACTGACTGGCCACTGCCACCTGACTGGATCCCTGCGGACTGGCCAATTCCACCTGACTGGCAGAATCTGCGACCCTCACCTAACCTGCGACCCTCCCCCAACTCGCGTGCCTCACAGAACCCCGGTGCCCCGCAACCGCGAGATGTGGCCCTTCTTCAGGAAAGAGTAAGAGCTATACCTCCCCACTCACTTCTGTCTTGCTCTTTTTTGTTGTTCTCCCATTTATAATCAACCAAATTTTCTGCAAATGTCTTAGAACTTTGATGATTTCCTTTTCTCCTCTCAGGCAAATAAGTTGGTCAAGTACCTGATGCTTAAAGACTACACAAAGGTGCCCATCAAGCGCTCAGGTAGGCATCCAGTACCCTCTCCCAGAGATCTGCCCTCCCCCTCTCTCTATGCTTTATGGGCATCCCTTTGCTTATATGTCCCCTCGATTTCATAGCTGGTTCTTCATTTTTCCCACTTTGAGGACATTAGCTGTACTACCAACAGCAAGGCTGGCAAAGGGGCTACTGCTCTGTGGCCCCTGCTAAGTCCAGGTTCTCCCTTTTCTCTCCTACAGAAATGCTGAGGGATATCATCCGAGAATACACTGATGTTTATCCAGAAATCATTGAACGGGCATGCTTTGTCCTGGAGAAGGTGAGAAGGCAGCTCTGAGAGACAGGAATGATGGGGAAAGTCTTGATTTTAAAGATTCATGGGGTTTCTACTGGGAATTTAGGACAGTCTCATAGGGAGGTGAGTGAAAGCCTCTGGGTAGCTTATGCTGAACTTTATAATTTCATGATCTGTTTTCTTTCCCCTATAGAAATTTGGGATTCAGCTGAAGGAGATTGACAAGGAAGAACACCTGTATATTCTCATCAGTACCCCTGAGTCCCTGGCTGGCATACTGGGAACGTAAGATGGGAGAGGAGGTGGAACATGGCCTTTCTCAGTGATGCTTTTTTTCCGGGAATTTCAAATAGGTCAGGGTCCAGGATTCAGGGTCACATAGCAGGTCATGGATAGAGCTGGGGTATAATTTTCCCCTCACTAATGAATATTGGGGAAGCTAGATGAGTAAGCTGTCTGGGGTCTCTCTGCTGAAAGTATGTTCTTTTTGTACTCCTGTAGGACCAAAGACACACCCAAGCTGGGTCTCCTCTTAGTGATTCTGGGTGTCATCTTCATGAATGGCAACCGTGCCAGTGAGGGTGAGTGGCTGGACTTGCAGCTGGGGGTTGGCTACAGCCTGATTTTCATGCTCATTTTCCGTGCCTTGTCTCCTCTTGCCTCCCATTGCAGCTGTCCTCTGGGAGGCACTACGCAAGATGGGACTGCGTCCTGGGTATGATTGGGCTCTCTCGTCTCTTGCCTGTGTGAATCATCCTTTGGCAACAGAGGATGGTCCCAGGATTGCATTAACCTGGTGGTCTGGGGGGTTTGGTTTGGGAAGGAACAGAGCCCAAGGATATCACCTGGGTGGATGGGGAAATAGTCCTGAACTCTCTGCCTTTTTTCTCATCTCTGACCTTGTGCTGGAAAGCTCTTCGCTTTTGTTTGAGCAAAATCAAGTAGTTTCTGATTATAGTTTTCTTTCTTTTCTTTTCTTTTTTTTAATTATCAGGGTGAGACATCCTCTCCTTGGAGATCTGAGAAAACTTCTTACTTATGAGTTTGTAAAGCAAAAGTAAGTGAAACCTAAGGGGTCTTTTCTGGGCATCATAATTCTGTGTGCTGGTCTGCCTCAGAAAGCTCCTTCTAAGCTCATTTCTTAACTATGCCTGTACATAACCTCGCAGAATCTGTAATCAGGAGTTTATTCCTTGAGGTTGAATTTTTTTATAGCATAGTTGTCTTACAAGTAAAACCTGTCCACCATCCCCATGGTAGACATTCCCAAGCCTGGGGCAGGCAGAAACTTCTGTACTGCTGTGTAATCATGGCAAAGGGCCTATCTATGGCTCATTGACAAGATTACAAGAACCTGGAGGTAGAGCTTTGGCAGAGGGGTGAGATTAGTGTTGTCCTTTGTGTGACCCTAAACAAGCCTCCCCTGCACCTCTGAGTGATTGCCTACTATAGAATCACTGGCATAGGAATTCAGAGGTCTTGATTATTAAAGTATAAATAACCTAATAGTATTTAGGAGTTAGTCTGGTAGTAAGAGAGTTGCTACCTGAAAACAGGAGTTTCAAAATCTGAGGTTATTATGCATTGGTGGACTTTTTTGCCCTCTCAGATACCTGGACTACAGACGAGTGCCCAACAGCAACCCTCCCGAGTACGAGTTCCTCTGGGGCCTCCGTTCCTACCATGAGACTAGCAAGATGAAAGTGTTGAGATTCATTGCAGAGGTAATGGAGGAACTGCTCCAGAATTGATAGGTTAAGGGATGAGGTATCACTGGCTGGGAAAGGCCTAGAGCAGGAATGAGATCCTAGGTATGTTGTTGTTGTTATGTAAGCAATAACACAAAATTGGGTGCTTTATATGTATTGGATGCCTAATACATAATAACTAATATTATTATGAATTTTGTAAATATATTTTTATTTTTCCAAGCTTGATTAAGGCATAATTGGCAAAATTTGTATTAATGGCTTACCTGATTTTTTTTTTAGGTACCAGGGATTGAACTCAGGGGCACTCGACCACTGAGCCACATCCCCAGCCCTATTTTGTGTTTTATGTAGAGACAGGGTCCAGCTGAGTTGCTTAGCACCTCACCATTGCTGAGGCTGGCTTTGAACTCACAATTGTCCTGTCTCAGTCTCCCAAAGTGCTGGGATTACAGGCGTGTGCCACTGGGCCCAGCTCCTGATTTTTAATGTTGGCTTTTTTCATTTTTTTAACTTGACTAATAAAAATTGTGCATATTTGTGGGGTACAATGTGGTGTTTTATGTATGTATACATTGTGGAATGGTTAAATGAATTTAACTAGTTAACTATCACTTTATACACTTAGCATTTTTTTGTGGTAAGAATGTTTAAAACCAGCTCTCAGCAATTTTCATATATATATAAAAAATATAATACATAATCATTAACTATAGTCATTATGTTATACAGATCTCCAGAAATTATTCATCTAACAAAATTCCTACCACTTAACCAATCTCTCCCCATTCTCCACCCCTCCAGACCCTGGCAACCACTATTCTACTTTACTTTAAGATCTTGATTTTTTTTTTAGATTTGACATATAAGTAACATTATATAGTATTTACATTTATGTATCTAGCTTATTTACTTAGCCTAATGTTCTCCAGCTTTACCCATGTTGTCAAAAATGGCAAGATTTCTTTCTTTTTAAAGGCCAAATAGTATTCCATTGTGTGCATAGACAATTTTTTCCTTATCCATTCATCTATTTTTTAAAAATTTTTCAGTTGTAGATGGACACAATACCTTTGTTTGATTTATTTATTTTTATGTGGTGCTGAGGATCAAATCTAGTGCCTCACATGTGCCAGGCAAGCATTCTACCACTGAGCCACAGTGCCAGCCCCTCCATTCATCTATTGATGGACAATTAGGTTGATTGTATATTTTAGTTATTATAAATAACTTTTATTCGGTTTTCTGTTCTTTATGTCAGGTTCAGAAGAGAGACCCTCGTGACTGGACTGCACAGTTCATGGAGGCTGCAGATGAGGCTCTGGATGCTCTGGATGCAGCTGCAGCTGAGGCTGAGGCGCGGGCTGAAGCAAGAACCCGCATGGGAATTGGAGATGAGGCTGTGTCTGGGCCCTGGAGCTGGGATGACATTGAGTTTGAGCTGCTGACCTGGGATGAGGAAGGAGATTTTGGAGATCCCTGGTCCAGAATCCCGTTTACCTTCTGGGCCAGATACCACCAGAATGCCCGCTCCAGATTTCCTCAGACCTTTGCCGGCCCCATTATTGGCCCCAGTGGTACAGCTAGCGCCAACTTTGCTGCCAACTTTGGTGCCATTGGTTTCTTCTGGGTCGAGTAAGATTTCAGGTAAGTACATCAATTTGGATTAGGCAGTTGTGGACCTTGGAGGATATAGGGTTGATGGGGTTGTATTTATTGGCATGAGCTAAGACTCATAGGAAATCCTTGTTGGAGAGATGATGGAATTATAGGAAAGCACTGTTTGATATTTGTTACTTGTTATTTGATATATATCATTAATTTTTTAAAATTTTTTCTTTCTTGTGTTCACAGATATTGCTCATCAATTGCAATAGTGTTTCCCCTGAGTGAGGCTGAAGCCTCAGATTCCTTCTAAACACAAGCTATCTAGAGAGCCACATCCTGTTGACTGAAAGTGGCATGCAAGATAAATTTATTTGCTGTTCCTGTCTATTGCTTTTTTTTCCTTGTGTGCTGTCAAGTTTTGGTATCGGAAATAAACATTGAAATTGCAAAGTGAATTGATGTGCTCCATTTTTCTTTTTTTCTGTTTTCTATATTCGGAGAGATCAACATATTTCATGTGAGAGGACATCAGCTCTAACCTGAAGGGTGGGTCAGCTTTCACCAGGTGGAAATGTGGGAGGATCTAGCTAATGGATTGGGAACCAAAGGAAGGATCAGTGAACACAAGAGACCCAAGAATAGTATAGTTTATTCAGTAAATATCACAAAACATGTGATGTTTTGTCTTGGAGTGATATTGAGAGATAAGAAATAATGAGGGAGAACTCCAGGTTAAGGGTTGGGTGTTCAAGGGGAGAGATGAATCAGTAGGTTGGTTATACTGTCCATGTGGGAAGTGAATATCTCCAGGATGGAGACAGGAGTAGGAGTAAGAACACTATTGAGCCACGTGCCAAAATCAGAAAATATACCCATAGCCATATTACTTGGGCATCCTCCCCATCTCTGGGAATGCAGCCCAGTAGCCTATCCCTCTAGGAAACCCTCATCATTCCTCACCCCCACAGGACCAGGCTTCATCATAGAGACAGGGTTTTATATACAGTGAAGGAGGCCTCACAATGGCCTCTTCTTTCCTGCAGGAAGAAAGAGAAGCCTTTGTTGCATAGAGAACAAGGATTAAATAAGACAAAGCTCCATGCAGAGTTAGGCAGCCTTTTGCTGTGACTTTGAACAGGGACCTGGTTTGATTACTAAAGGTCTGTGCTGGAAGCAAGGCTCTCCCACTGAGAATGAAATTAAGCATAGACCACAACTTCCTTAAGAGCTTGGTGGTATCTGGGCATGCAGACAAGGGCAGGCAGGAGCTCCTGGCATAGGAAATGAGCAAAAGCAAGTTGACCCATTGAAAAAAAGCTCAGAGCCAGGCGCAGTGGCTCAGGCTTGTAATCCCAGCACTTAGGGACGCTGACGCTGAGACAGGAGAATCGTGAGTTCAAAGCCAGCCTCAGCAATGGCGAGGCACTAAGCAACTCAGTGAGACCCTGTCTCTACATAAAACACAAAATAGGGCTGGGGATGTGGCTCAGTGGTCGAGTACCCCTGAGTTCAATCCCTGGTACCAAAACAAAAGAAAGAAAGAAAAAAGCTCAGTAATGGGCAGAAAGAGTGTTCAGGGCTTTCTCAGGCTTCCAGATGATGTCCACATTCTGCGAAGGCCCTTAGTTGATGAAATGAGACAAAAGTTGGTATATGACCCTAGTCCTGCCCCTGTCTCTTATCCTCACTGCTAGACTCCCTTTTTCAGCCAGGTCTAGGTCCTGATCCTTTTCTCTGGAAGGCCTGGGGGATTCAGCCTGAGGCCTTTTCAGCATGGATTATCTTAGTCTTGTATCTGATGACTCAGGCCTGTGCTGCAGTTCCTGCATTTCTGGGGTTTTCCTCCCAGTGATATGAAGCACCTGAGATCTATGAGATTGGGGCAGCCTTTCTGTTGGGGAGGGTGCTTTTACCACATGCTGTGTCCACAGCAGGCTTGAACGTGGAGCCCCCCACTTACCTCAGGCTTCTCTCAGTGTGTATATGTATATATCTTCCACATTCAGGTAGTTAGAGTATACTTTGCAACTTCAAAAAAGAACTAAGCCATGCATCTGTAAGCCACCAAGGTGAGCATCTTTCCTGAAGTGTCATTCCTGCCCCCATCACCACCCATACCCCAGCTCTGTACTGTATGCAGATTGTGTCCGCCTGTAGGGAGGAGAATTCAGATAAGCTGTGTAATATGTGGTAAGATGACAGGCCAAAGAGGTGCCAATGGAACATCCAGTTCTGCCCTGAACTATCCAGGTTGTCTGGGCTTCAGTTTTGCCTTTGCACTTGGGGAAAGAGATGAGAGTGGATCTGTGTGGCCTCCCTCAATTCTTGTGGCCTGTGAGACAGTGATCTAATCTATGCAAGACTGTTGGAGCTCTGTGGATGCTCCAAGCTATGGTAGGTGCAGAAGAGGTAAAAGAGTCCTGGGCCACTCCCTTGTATGATCAGACCAAGGAAAAGTTTATTTAAGAGGACAATATAGTTACAGCAATACCAGAGGCATGTAAGATGCTAGGGAATTCTAGGGAAACTGAAAAGAGGAGGAGCATGCACCATTGCAACCAGGGGCTGGCAGAGGAGACCTAATGCCTGTGGAAGACCTCTTAGATCAATCACTCTGGACTGTACCCTACTGCAGGGTTCAGCAGTAAAAGCAGGCTTCTGCTCTGTTCACACCCCAGACTAGATTTGATTCTATTGCTTCTCTCTTCACAAAATCTGTTGTGATTTGTACAATTGGCAAAAATATGAATAAGGACTTTAGATTAGATACTAATTAATATTGGTATATCAGTGTTAGTGGTCTTATTTTGATTCATTGTTTTCTGTAAGAGAATGTCTTAGTAACTTACTTTTGAAACATTTAAAACTGTGTGTGTGTGTGTTTGAGTGTGTGCATAGAAAGGGGAAAAGAGAGAGAGAGATAGAGAGATGAAAGATATTTCTTAGAATAGGGAGATCATCCTGGGTGGGCCTGACTAGTGAAGTGAGACTTTATAGGGGAGTCTAGTTTTCTTGACAAGAGATGTTTGAAGAGTGAGAGAAATTTTATGCATGGAATTTTTCCATTCCTGAGTTTGAAGATGGAGGGAGCCAGAAGGCAAAGAATATGAGTGGCCTCTGAGCCAAGAGAGGCCTCCAGTTGATAACCAACAAAGAAACTAGGACCTCAGACCTACAGCTGCAGGGACAGGAATTAAAAGAATTTTAATTAGATTGGAAATTCTTCTTCAAAGGCCTCAGAGAAGAATGCAACCCTACCAACCTATTGATCTCAGTCTTGCCTGGACAGAGAACCCAACCAAGCCATGCCTGACCTACACTAACTAGAAGGTAATAAATGGATGTTGTTTTAGCTACTCGGTTTGTGACCATTTGTTATGCATTAATAGAAAACCAATACTTAGCCTTTGTGGGATAGCATGCCCGGATGTTTGTCTACCCCTATTGAGACAGAGTAAATCAGATTATATCCCCTGAAACTGCCAAAGGGCAGGCATGCAACCTACTCTTAGTCAGTCACATGCTCTCTCCTTGGACTTTGAAACTCAAATGATTGACACAAGGGTGAAAAAAATGGTTTGTGATTTTGCCCCCAGGGCAACATCCTGATCAGACTGTTCCTGTCTGTATTTTGTTCTTATTCAGTTCTCAAGTTACTTTCTTTGGTCTTTCTCCAATTCTGTGAGCTTCTGACATCTTTCTAATAAAATTGTTTTATTTACTTTGGCAAGAAAGAGTCCTTGATTCGGATTCCACCTCTTTTCAATGGTGTGACTTTAAGCAAGGGTCTTCCCCTCTCTGAGTGCTATTTTATTCATCCATAAAAGTAGATGAGGGGAAAAAAGTTGTAAAAGCTGAATTTCTATGCATTCTCCTATAATTCCCAGCCAGCTCTGCTGTTGTGCTGGGGTCATATGACTATTTTTGGCCACTGTGCACTTCTAGGACAAGATACCTATGAGTCCCTATATCTTCAAAGTAATGTGTCCAGCAGAGTCCTGGGAAGTTCCCTGAATGGTTGGTTGAATGCCCTAGTGGAGGTGAGACAGTAGGATGCGAACAGGGAAGGACTTGGATGGCCTTTGAATTTGGGGCTTTGCCCCAACTTTCTCTGTCTCTGCCATAGCACCAAGCTGCAAAAGACTCATATGCACAGGGAATTAAATAACTTTGGTTGATGTGGAGAGGGGCAAGTGAAGGATATGGACAAATTGGACTGGAGGACCAAGGAGACCAGATGAACAAGTGTAGGTTGGGATCAGATTGAAGAAAAACCTCAAAGATGAACCTGAATAACTTAGACTCTTTTCCTGGGACCTTATCCATGCATATGATGCCAATTTTTTCACCCACTAGTTTTAGTATCCATTGATGATTCTTCCTCATTCAATTACTACCATATTTGTTGTACAGAGATAACTTTCTATTTCCATTTTATGACATATGATTTAATTTATATAAAATCACATAAGTTATAATTAGAAATCATTCTTTTTAAAATAAAAAGAATAGTTTCATCTAAAAAGGAATTTTATTAAATATTTTATAATTTGAGGATCAACTCATTCTTTTTTTTAAAAATATTTTTTAGTTATACATGGACACTGTTTTTATTTTGTTTATTTTTTACGTGGTGCTGAGGATCGAACCCAGTGCCTCACACGTGCAAGGCAAGTGCTCTGCCACTGAGCCACAACCTCAGCCCCTCAACTCATTCTTTTTAAAAATTATTTTTATAATTTTTATTAACATGTCTTAATTGCACATGCTAAAGGGGTTCAATTTGATATTTCCACACATGAGTATAGTATGTACCGATCAAATCCAACCTCCCATAATTTGTTGCTCCCCCATCTCTATTAATCACTATACTGTTTTCATATCTTTTTTTTAACCTATCATTCTTTTCTTTCCTGCTCTATTGAGGTACAATTAACAAGTAAGAATTATCTGTATTTACAATATACAACACAATGTTTTGATATATGTATACTTTGTGAAATGATTGTCACAAGCTAATTTAAAAAAAAATTTTGTTGTAGATGGACACAATATCTTTATTTTATTTATCCCCATGTGGTGCTGAAGATCGAACCCAGTGCCTCACACATGTGAGGCGAGAACTCTACCACTGAGCTACAATCCCAGCCCCACAAGCTAATTTATATATACATTTTCTCACATTGTGTGTGTGAGAAAATTTAAGATATACTCTCAGAAAATTTAAAGTATAAAATCTAGTATTTTAAAAAATATTTTTAGTTGTCAATGGACCTTTATTTTATTTATATATATGTGGTGCTGAGAATCGAACTCAGTGCCTCACCCATGCTAGGCAAGCACTCTACCACTGAGCCATAACCCCAGCCCTCTAGTATTGTTAACTATAGGTACCATGCTATACATTAGATCTCCAGAATTTATTTATCCTGCCTAATTTAAACTTTGCACTTTTTGACCAACATCTCCCCGTCCTCCTCTCCCCCCACCACCCAACCTCTGGCAACCACCATTCTAACTTCCTTTCTATGAATTTAACTTTGTTAGATTCCACATATAAGTGAGATCATACAGTATTTGTCTTTCTGTGCCTGATTATTTCACTTAGGATAGTATCATTGAAGTCTATGCATGTTGCTGCAAATGACAGGATTTCCTTATTTTTAAGTAGTATTGAATAGTATTTGACTGAGTATACATATCACATTTTCTTTACCCATTCTGTTTTTTTTTTTTTTTTGGTACTGAGGATTGAACTCTGGGGTACTTGACCACTGAACCACATCCCCAGCCCTATTTTGTGTTTTATGTAGAGACAGGGTCTCACTGAGTTGCTTAGTGCCTTGCCATTGCTGACGCTGGCCTTGAACTTGCGATTATCCTGTCTCAGCCTCCCAAAGTGCTGGGATTATAGGCATGCGCCACTGTACCTGGCTCCCATTCATCTTTTTTTTTAATATTTATTTTTTAGTTGTAGGTGGACACAATAGCTTTATTTTATTTTTATGTGGTGCTGAGGATCGAACCCAGTGCCTCCCGCGTGCTAGGCGAGCACGCTACCACTGCGCCATAACCCCCGCCCCCC